>JAJOOR010018217.1:0-37568 GCA_036250505.1 Solanum acaule | reverse complement strand
AAAAAAAAAAATCTTAAATAGTATCAATATAAATGAGACAGAGAGTAAGCTTCACAAAGAGGACAAAAATATATAGTAATACTATGTATAGAAACTATCTAATCATGCCTTACTTCACTGTCAGAGAGGAGGTAGACTTGCATGTTGTTAGGGGGGCTTCTTTATTGAAAGTGACTAAAGAGTTTGATAATTTATTGGGTCCCAAACTTTTAAAAAATTGGATAGTACTAAAAGATATATTAATATTTTAGAAGGTTATTTAATTATGAATTATTATTATTTTCAGAAAATCATTTTATTTTAGTGTTTAACTCAATAATCACTTAATTATGGATTTTTTTTATAGACAGTTATTCAGCTTTGATTTTTAACTCAAAAATTATTTAAGTATGAGTGTTTTACTTACATAGTCATTTAATCTATTTAATTGATTTTCAATCAAAATATAGTGACATAAATTTTTTATTTTTAATCAAATTTTGAGAAATAAAAATATATTCATTTATTTTTCAATCATACTTGAGTGAATTTTGAGTTAAATAAATAAAGTTAAGTGACTTTCTAAGGAAATAGTTTATAATTGAGTGATTTTTGAGTTAAAAATTAAAGTTGAGAAAAGAATTCATAATTAAGAAAATATCGTAGATATTATCTCATAATAAAAAGGTGATTAATATTTATTGGGTAAACCTTTTTTGAGAGGATGATTAACATTAATTGGGTGAAACTTTTTTTTACCTAAAAAATTTATGTTGTGCCTCGCATGATTGGCAATAGTTATGTGAGAATTTTTTGTATGTTGAACTTTTCATTTTATTTTATTTTTGCTTTACCTTTTTTATTCTATTGGAATATTGACATTATGAGTGATAAATATATGTTTATCAAATTTATGAGTGATATTTTAGGTATGTTTTTCACATTTTTAATAGTTTAGATATAAAATTTTAAAAAAAAGATAGTTTCTTATATTAATGAGTGATAGTTTAGTTGTGTTTCTCACCCCTTCAATAATTTAGGTATGAAACTTTGAAAGAAAAAAAAACTTTAGGTATATTTTTTATACTTGACTCTTGATTAAATGGCATTATTTATAATTCTCATAGTTACATGATTAAGAGTCTTAAGGGTCCACTCGACCATGTGAAATGAAATCACGTTATGTAATTATATGAGATAGATCAAAATTATGCTTGGATATACAATTTAACTTTTAAAGTTATATTTTTTTTCTTATGTAAAACCTCCATAAGTTGTGAACTATTAAATTGTTCTATATACAATCTTAACAAATAAATAAAAGTTTATAACAAAAATATGATACACTATCACAAAGTTATTTTTAAAAAGATATATATTTATTAATCAAACTTTAGTTCAATTAAAAAGTAAAATTAAACATAAGTTACAATGCACTATTCTTTAATATAATTCTCTCATATCATAATAAGTAATAAATTTAATTGGTAATAATAAATAAAGTAGACATTGATTTGAAACAATAATAAATTTAATTGGTAGAAGTAATAGTTAAATCCGATATAAATAATTGTTTACATATGAATTAAATGTTTGGCAGATGTAAAATGACAAGTAAAACTTTTTTAAAAATAAAATATAAACTTATGGATCAATTTTATATTTAAAAATATAAAATTATAATACGATATTCCTAAATCAATCTCTTTTGAGAATTTGAAATTTCATAATTTAAAATTATGAAATAAAATTATATGTTCAAATATTAATTTTATATTGTAATTTTAAATTACGAAATAAAATCACATGTCGATTTACTTGCTTTATTCACTCCGTTTGCTTTCTTGGCCACACATTTCGGTGATATGATAGTTCTTTTATTTTATAACTGTTAACTCTTTTCTTCTAAAGTTGGCCTATTTTATTTTGAAGTGTCAAAAGTATATTTATTATTTCTTTTTAAAAAAAATTCACACATAAACTATTGAAAATCTAAGAAACACATTTAAATTATTATTTATAAATAATTTTATAAACGCATCTTAAATAATATGTAATTAGGTATGTATTGCATCCTTTAAAAAAAAATAGAAATTGCCATATGATTACCACTTGAAAAATAATTCCACCATAGCGAAAAGTAAAAATTAAAATGAAGAATCAAATTAATCTTCTATAAAAAAAAATTAAGAATAAATGGAGAAAAGTGTTTTATAATAAGTATAGATAGATATAGAAGGAGATGAGATTGAAAAACAAAATACACACATATTTGATCTAGTTAATATTGAGGTGTATTTTTTAAATTAATATATAATACTCCTTTCGTTCACTTTTATTTATTATTTTTTCTAAAATAGATTTTCATTTTTACTTGTCACTTTTGACATATCAAGAAAAAATAATAATATTTTTCATGTTTACCCTCAATATTAAATACTCTTTCTTCAAATCATTTTATAGCAATAGTTTGGTAAAAGACCTATATCAGTAATTATTTTTTTAATGGGTGTATCAAGTCAAAATATGACAACTAAAATGAACAGAGGGGAGTAATTTAATTATATTTCTCACACTCTTAATAATTAAAGTATAAAACTAAAAAATATATATTATAAATATTTTTTTGACATTTAACTCTTTATTTTTATCTATCTAAAATCAGTTAATGATTAATAAATAACACGAAAAAGTTGAACATCTATATATTTGTAGGACAACTAAGAGAACTTTATAACTTTATTATTTGCTGCGCAAATAGTTAATAAAGTTGTTGTACAATTTTTATAACCGTTGGTGCTAAAAATTCAACAATAATACAGTGTATTTTTTTAAAGGAAAAGGTCGTGATATACGCTTTAAGTTTGTCATTTAGCATTGATATGCTTTTCATTACAAAAATGGATGTATATATATTGTTATAAAATTGGCACACAACTGCCCCTCACCGTTATAAAAGTGGCTCACATATATCCCTACCGTTATAAAAGTGATAAAATTAATTTTAAATTATTTATTCTGATTTTTAATATTTTTTAAAAATATGTATTTGATCTTTTTCACACATAGATATGTTCGACTTCTTTGATTATTAGTATTTGAATTTCTTATTCTTATTTCAAATTTTCTTTTATTCTTTAATGTAAGCTAAGAGAAATAAAAATAAAGAAGTGTGAATAAAAAAAGAGAAAAATAAAACAAAACTACTTTTTTTTGCTATTGTAATTAATTTAGTATTTATATCTGTAAATTTCTTTTAGGATATGTATAGTAAAGATTATAAGAAAATAAGTGAAAAGAGTAAATTTGACCATCAAAATAATAAATTTATATTACATTGAATTAAAAAAGTAAACCAAAAACGTATGAGAATTAAGGATAAAATATATCCCTACATGGATTATTATTTTTAATAAAAAAATTAATAAAAATTAATTTACAATTATTTTGTTCACTCTCATTAAAGGAAAAGGATATATATGTGAGTCATTTGTGTAACGATAACGTATATATGAGACCTTTTTCCTTTTTAAAATTACACTTTAAAATAGTTATTGAAACACACATGAACATAATTGGGGAGTTCTGGAAAATTGAAACTCACAATAACATGAACAAATTGGAAATCACAACAAGTTTGGAATATTATAATTTGAGCCAGTGCTAGAAAATTACTAAGTATTTTATTATTGTATTTTCTACTTAAAAAATCTCAGTAACTATTTTAGAGGTATTTTGATTGAAGTGGCGAGTGGCGACAAAACAAAAATAGTATTCTCTCTATTCTATAATTAATAATTAATATGACCTATTTTTATTTTAGTCAACTGTTAAAAAAAACATATTTTTATATATAAATATAATTTAATTTTAAAATATAAAATAATTTATAGCCACGCAAACATGTAGGACTTAGTTTAAATCAGAAATTTCAAAAATCTTTCTTTATTTCATAAATTTCATGTCATGTCAAACTATATCACATAAATTGAGATAGAAAAGAGCAATATCCTCCTAGGAAAAAAGTATGAAGTTTTCCACTATTTCAAATAACAATCTGCTTCGCTCACCATTCATTTTTTTTCTTTTTTCAAATAAGCTAGCTCGATAGATTATAGATGGAAAAACCAAATCATGATTTATATCATAAATTTTCATAAGAAAAAATCTTTGTTTCTGATAGTAAACCAACATTTCACATAATTAATAATTAAGTGAGTTAAATAATAATAAAATTTTAAAAAGGTTCACGTACATGTCCATTTATTTTCTAATTCAAGACTAGAAGGGTCTATCTAGTTAGCAAGTATAAATACCACTATCAAGCAATGGAAAAGAACTAAAAAGAAAACTAAATATCATGAGTACTACCACAATGACAAAGTTGTGTAATTCCCACCCCACCACCCCCCAAATGATGTTGGAGTGTGAGAAAGAATTAGAAGTCCTAAAAGAGACTTTTAAGACTGGGAAAACCAAAGAAGAATCATGGAGAAGGTCACAATTAAAAAAATTGTTAGAACTTCTTGAAGAGAAAGAAGATGATATATTCAAAGCTCTCAAACAAGACTTGGGAAAACACAGAGTTGAGGCTTATAGAGATGAGGTAATTCATCATCGCTAAATAGCTCTTGACTAATTGAATTTTCATATCGTTCATCACTGAATTGCCTCTAGCTAACTGAATTTTCATATAATCTGTTGTTTTGTCGCTAAATTGGATACAAAATTTTTAATTATTTACCTACAAGATTTGTTGGTGACTAATTTCTTATTATGCTGTGGTGATATGGGATGGTATGTAGTAACCTTCTTTTTTGAAGTTTTTGTTAACAACATACCGCAATAACCTTACTTTTTTTTCTAGTAATCATAATCATATTTTAGGAATAATTTCAAGTTCACCTTCATATAATTCTATAATTCTAATCTTCTTGGTTTGTAATATTACGTTCATTTCCTCTATTTTAATTTCTTATAACAAGTGTTAATTTTATTATTGACTTATTTTGTAAAGTAATTAATAACATTTTAAGATATTCCAAAATTGTCCTTTTAGTGTCTTAATTAACTTTTACCATAAACCATCACCCTCAATGTCTATTCATTCAATTCATATATAACATATCAATATGAAGAGAGTTTCAACAAACATTAATATTGTAACTCGATGAAGATAACCATAAAACTTATCATTTTAATATATTGAATATTAATTAAGATCAAGTATATAATGATTTATTATTATTATTATTATTATTATTATTATTATTATTATTATTATTATTATTATTATTATTATTATTAAAACTATATGAATATTCTGGTATGATCAAGTACTATTTGAATTTTGATAAGTTTATATCTTATAATTTTTTTAATCTATCTCAAAGTGAGGAAATCAACTCATTCTAAATCTATACAATTAGAATAAATATCAATTACATCTAAATAAACAATAAACAATAAATACATATATACATGAAACTCCATTATTTGAGTAAAAATATTTTTATGTTGCTAGAAATATTTGCCTCATATTTTTTTATTTTTAAATTATGACACTAATTTGCCACATATAATATACAATGATTTATTTATTTTCTCAATAATTAATACATGTATGAAACTCCATTATTTTGTGATAATATTATAAACAAGTACATTATAAAAATTTAGGAGGACATGGGTAAAAAAAAATTGCGGCAATATTTATTGCCATTATATAGAGGGTATTTATTGCGCTGTTCTTTTTTCTTTTATTTGATGATGGTTGTTATAGTAATAGTAAAATAAATTTCATGAGCATATATTAAATGATATAAGAAAAAGTTGAAATGGACCCCCTTCCTCATATATTATGGACTCAAGTTCTCCAAGTGTAGTTAGCCTTTGCAATTTGGCCCTATTCTAAACATAATTTCATTAATGTTGAAATATTTAGGTAGGGGTGAATTAAGATTATTCTAAACATAATTTCATTAATGTTGAAATATTTAGGTAAGGGGTGAATTAATATTTTAGTACAGAATTCAGAATTTAAAATTTATCGATTATTATAATATTGTTATATTAATATTATATTACTAATTGATTTCACAATCAAATATTCATAAATATTTTAATTTTAATAAATTTCTTAAGTAATATATACATAGGCAAAATTCAAATATAAGTTATTGAGTTAACGTAAATCCAAAAGTAAGCTTCTATAGCCCCCGGAGGGTGAAGTGTCAACCTAGCTAATTGAATGCCCTCAACTTTAGCAAGTACCTTGTGATGAGTGATATTAGGTTGGATAGTACACTCTGCTTATTTTCTTTTTTATTTTCCATTTGATGTTTAAAACTTGTATGAAATCTAAAATTCAAATTCATATCGGAAAATTTTATATTGGGAGGAGATAAAACATTCTCTAACAAAGGCAATTTTGTACACAATATTCATAATAACTTAAACCAAGATCTCTTATTAAGAATAACCCTTATTGGCACACTTTGCTTATTCATTTGTGTAAATAGTATGTAATATGTCGGCACGATTTATTTTAAAGGATTCAAAAAAAAAAAAAAAAATTAGTTATGAAATTTATTACTCCCTCTATCCTAATTTATGTGATTTACTTTCTTTTTTAGTCAGTCCCAAAAAGAACGACACTATATTAAGTAACAATTTATCTATAAAATGTTTATTTTACCCTTAATAAAATGATTTACAATCACACAAATTTCTATCATTCATTTTGGACCACAAGTTTTAAAAGTCTTCTTTTCTTTCTTAAACTTCATGCCGAGTTAAACTACCTCACATAAAATGGAACGGAGGGAGTAGTAAGTTTAGCTAATTCGTTGCTACGTAAATTTTCATATAATTCGTTATTAAATAGAATTATCATTGAGATTTCTACTGTTTAACTACAAAATTTTATCTGATTTTCTTATAAGTGTAACATGATTATCATTGTGAGTAAATACAGCAATTCCATCAAAACTAAGAATTGTCTCTGTTGTGATTTATAGGTTGGAACAGTAGTAAAATCTGTCCATTATGCACTGGATGGTTTAAAACAATGGATGTCTGCCAAAAAGGTAATGAATTTTTTTATTTTTTTCATAATTGAATTCTGAAAAATACATTTTACCATAAAACATTGAAATTCAATCTTAAAATTCTCAAGAATTTAGATTCAAAAAATACATATTTATATTTATATTCATAATCAAACACAATTGCAATTTTCAAATATTATTTTTCACTCTAAGAATAAAACTATTTTTTTACATTTTTTATGATAAAATATGATCAAACGCTCACGACAACTACTCTTGTTATACTTTGTATGTAGTCCAAATTAAAAGTAGTGTTGTTATTAATTGACAGGCCAAATTACCACTTGCTGCATTTCCTTCTTCAGCAGAGCTGCTTCCTGAGCCTCTTGGTCTAGTCCTCATCATTTCCTCTTGGAATTTTCCTTTTAGTAAGTTTTGATTAATATTTTACGATATATTTTTTAATCATATTAATATGCAAAAATTTATAATTTATAGTATTTTTCGTATAATTTTTGAATATATTTTTAAAAAAAAATATTGAATTAATGTAATCTAATTTAACTTTAAAAATTAGTCAAATAAATTTCTAAAAAGCTCAACATGACAACTAAAATGGACGGAGTTGGTATATTTTATATTTTGATTTGAAATTTTCTGACTTTGTTAGAAAATTACAAATTTTATGATCGTTATCACAGTCAAACTTGGCGGAATTCATGATCAAAGCAAAATAAAAAATAAAAAAGTTAGTGTTTAATGTTCCCTCTTTAATTAATAATTATGGTGTGACATCAATAAATAATGCAGTACTCCATACCTTCACTAGTACTTTAATATTAGAGTATAAAAATAAAAATAAAAGAGGACTTTTTGAAATTTCTAATAATTTTTAAATATTTATGTGGTTGAAAATAATTTTATTAAGGATAAAATAAGTATATTTAATTTAAATTATTTTTAATTATAGTAAGGTGATTTCTTTTGGAACGGACTAAAAAAAGAATGACACCTAAAATGGGATGAAGAGAATAGTAAATTAATACTTCAAAAATACTTGTTCATTATTGACTTTGCATACATCTTTAGAAACTATAAATAGAATGGTAATTTTACTATATCACTCTTTGAATATAATAAATACAATGTTCTAAAATTATAATAAAGAAATGATTATAATTAATGATAAAAGTAATTATAAACTAAATATAAAATTAATTATTAATTTCGTAAAATGAATAAATATTATTGAATATTTTAAAATAATATAATGAACAACTATTGACTTATTTTCTTCGTTCAATAATAAACTATTATTGGACGGAGAGTAATATGAGGAAGAAACTTACACGCACTTGTCGTTGCATCCAACAATTAATATTGATTTTACTGCCTTCTTCAATACCTAAATTGTTTTTATTAATGTCACACCAAAAGTCATCCTACCCAAAATATCAACTCATCATTAATGCTGTACCATCATTCTTTTTTCTACTATTTTGTTTTTTAATAAAAAATAGGATAAAAAAGGAAAATAGAGAGAAGATTATAAGGTGCTGAATAAAACACACACGAAAAAGAATAGAATTTTAGGGAATTAATCAATTGAAATATTAAGATTTTCTTAATATTATAGGCCATGCTTTGTAATTTGCACCATAATAGTAATTCATTAATTGGTATGATAAAATACTTCATTCGTTTATTTTTATTGTTACGGTTTGACTTGACACACTCGTTAAGAAAATAATTATTCATATATGTATTTTATTAAACTATCCTATTAAATGATGTTTAGTATTAGGTCTTGAAAAATGATTTAAGAATAAGTATTTAATATTGAGGTTAAAACATGAAAACAATATTTTTTTTATATGTCAAAAATGACAAGTAAAAATGAATGAATGGAGTAATTTTCTGCTAAGATAAGATGAAGTAAAAGTATTACTTTAAATACCATTAAATATTTGTATCGAAATGATAGATACTTTTTTTAAAAATCAGAAACTCATTCGGGTTTGAATCGTTGAATATGTAGTCTCTTTTGGTAGGAAGAGTTTCGTAAAGTGATTTTTCAATGTAAATTTATAGGCATAACACATAAATATATTTTTTAACTTGACTTTAGTTGATATATAAGTCTTTTAACTTTTGGTATACACAAGTAGACACTTAAATTTGAAAAAAATTGAACAAGTAGACACATGCGTCCTATGTGGTGTTCTATGTGGCAATTCACATCCTACATGACGTCTTACGTTAATATGCATGTAGGACACATGTGTTAAATGACGCATTTATATATTATGCCAAATTTATATTAGTCGAGCCTCAAAACGTTAATCAATTGCCGAATGAGAGATTAGAAAAACAAAAAGTAAAAAGTCATTGTCCCATATCTTTTTTATGGCATAGAGCAAGATCCACCTCACACAATATCGGACCTCTAAATTTAAAACTGCCCACACACCAGATCCTCAACCAACACTGTGCATGAGACGTGGGGTGTTAAAGAATGAAAAAGTCCTACATTGATTATTAATGAAATGAGTAATCTCATTATAAGACTTGATCCTCCACCCTTTAAACTAGCTTTTGAAGTCGAATTAGGTCTGGATCCTTTATCTATCATTCAATCTATTGATGAAATTTCTTCTCGACTGGCCTAGTACGCACTCGGGCCAATCTACTACACGCTAATTATAATCTTTTGGATTTCATCTCCTACAAAAATAGCAAGTGATTGGCCGTTCGATCGAATACATCCCTTGAAGTCGTACCCTAGAAATACAAGCTAAGGAATCATATATTTTTCCATTGAACATAGGTTTATCATTGGAACCACTAATTGGAGCAATAGCAGCTGGAAATGTGGTGGTGTTGAAACCTTCAGATCAGGCTCCAGCATCTTCATCAGTGTTAGCCAAAATAATTCCCAATTATTTGGATAACAAAGCTATTAAAGTCATTGAAGGTGATTATACAGTTGGTGACAAATTGTTGCAACAAAAATGGGACAAGATTTTCTTTACAGGTTTGAATATAAATTTCCCCAATTTATTTTCCTTTTTATATGTCTTCTCTCTCTTGCACAAGATCCACTTGTAGACACACACTATATATGCAATATTGATTTTACCTAACTATTTGTCCGAGATCTTCCTTTGCTTGGAAATGATTATGTATCTTACAGTTATTTACCTAGTAGGTTGTTTAGATATTTATTTTATGAATCTAATCATAACTTTTTTTAGATGATCTCATCTGTGTCTGTTGTTACTCCCTCCATTCCATATTAAGTTAATTTTTGAGGCATTTTTCATTTTTCAAATTAACTTAATTGTTCACTTTTCAAGACTATTTTTAGAGTGTTCTTCCAATTTTATCCTTCATTAGTTAGTATTGGAATTAGTGATTAATTAATATTTAGTTATTTTAATCATAAATTTGACAATAATTAATAAGGGTAAAAATAGAAAACTAGGTTCAATTTATGTCTTAATCTACTTTTCTTAAAGGATGTGAAACACTCAAAAATTAACTTAATATGGAATGAAGGGAATATCTCATAATCTGATATATATAAATTTATTTGATACAAATAATATAATTATACATACATGGGTTTTCTAATAATTACACCAAGTCTATTCGCCTTAGAATTATCATCTCAAATATTCAATGATGATTGCATATCACTGGTGATAAAAATTCTACATTTTGTAGAAATAATTATTGCTTAGCAATATCAGGTGCTCTTGATTTTCAGATTGATTGTCGAGACTGAATTTGGGTGTATCTCATTTTTTATCATTTATGATATACAACATAAATATTGATACAATTTCGATGATTGAATATAATAATTGATATCAATTTCATTTTAATTATTGTGATATGCATAGTGATATACAATATATACTAGCATAATATATATCTCATATAAATGAATGATATCAATTTTAATACATTTATATTCTCAAAATTTTTACAGGGAGTCCAAAAGTGGCTCAAACTGTTATGGGTGCTGCAGCCAAGCATTTGACTCCGGTGACCCTTGAATTAGGGGGAAAATGCCCTGTTATCATTGATTCACTCTCAAGTTCTTGGGATAAAAAAGTAAACTCAACTTTCTTTTCTCTCTATTTTCAATTTTGTTTAATTTTTTTTAAAAATAGTACACGTATGCATAAATCTTCTTTTCTTTTTCTATCTTTTGATTATAATGCATTATGTACGTGCCAAAATGTGATCTAGATGAATAGTAGTTAAATATAGGAGCACCTTTATCAGTTTGAATGGAAAGGAAGGGCGAATAAATTAAAGCATGTTTGCGCGTCGATTGTAGGAAGGAAAAACTAAACACCATACATAATTTCTACTAAAAGAAAGTAAAAATTCTTTGATTATTTTTCGATGATTTTTTTTTTAATAAAAATAGTACTAAATTTTAGATATGTGAATAAGTGTGAGTGAAATTTGAAAAATAAAAGTACCATAATTTTAACTATTTAAAGCATCGTAAGACAATTCAAATATTAAACCAACATGTTATCTCCTTTGTTTCTAACTATTTAAACTCTTTAATGCAAACCATTTGCTTCAAACATTTTAACATCAAAGTTTTTTTCTTAATAATTTGATTTATCATGTACTAATTTTATCTAATATCTGTTTTTTTTTCTTTCACTTCTCATAGATTGCAATGAAAAGAATTCTTTCCGGAAAGTTTGGGAGTTGTGCTGGCCAAGCATGTATTGGAATTGATTATATCCTCGTCGACAAGACGTTTGTCAACGAACTGGTACGTATTGGATTTGATGTGATTGCGTTATTCAAGGAAAGTTGATACTCCCTCCGGCCCATTTTATGTGAGGTACTTTGATTCGGCACGGAGTTTAAGAAAGAAAGGAAGACTTTTAAAACTTGTGGTCCAAAATGAATGATAGAAATTTGTGTGGCTGTAAATCATATTAAGGGTAAAATAGACATTTTATAGTCAAATTGTTACTTAATATAGAAATGTGTCATTCTTTTTGGGACTGACTAAAAAGGAAAGTAAGTCACATAAATTGGGACATAGGGAGTAAGTAATAATTTTGATAAATATATATTGGTTTGTCATCAAATACTAATAATTAATTCTCATTTCAATGTTGCACTAGGTAAAACTAATTAAACTTGGGATTCCAAAAATGTTTGGAGAAAATCCAAAAGAATCACATTCAATTTCAAGGATAGTTAACAGAAATCATTTCTTGAGATTAAAGAATCTCTTAGATGAGCCAATGGTAAAAAATTCAGTTATATATGGAGGATCATCTGATGAAGATAATCTGTGAGTAACTTTAATTTTCCCCACATTTTAATTTATATAGTTTTTACACTAAAGAATCAAGGGTTTATCGGAAATAACATCTCTATCTCTAAAGTAGTGACCATAAGATCTGTGTACACATTATCTTCTCTAAATTTCACTTTTATGAGTATATATTGGATATGTTGTTATTGTTATTGTTGTAGTTTTACATTAAAGTGTAGTTGATATGAGGAAAAAAAACACATTCTTTTCATAAAATGATCTTTGGGAAATGTTGTCCATATTTAATTATATTGGATATCTTATTGTTATAATGATGGTTAGTAAAAGTATTTTTTTAAAAAAATATATGCTAACAAATACTATTTATAATCATAGAGCTATCAATTACATAGTGTTTTAAGTCAATTTTGGGTCATTTACATTTTTTAAATTTTATTTTGTGTTTGATTTTTAATTATTGTCTCTCAAGACAAATAACTTTATCACACGGTATAAGTTTATATTTTATGAGTCAAAGTAATAAAAAGAATATTTCTAGTAGAATATCTTTCACAATCTCTGAAAATAACGCATTATAATATTTCATGAATTCAATTTTTAAAAACAATACTTAAAGACCAGCTCTTTAAAAATTAAAGACCGACATATTTGATGGAAAATCATGCAATTAAATGGTCAATTTTATGTATTAGGATTGATAATAATATTTAAGTAGTAATGAGATGAAGTAATATAATGCACTATCAATAAATGAGGAAAGCAATTTCTTCCTCTTGTTATAAGAAAATATATTCCTTGAAAAAAGTTTCTTCAATAACCAAAACTAAACCCCACAATAATTTATTTTTAAAAAAAATATTGTCTTCATACCAAACAGCACATATATTTAATTTAAATTATTATCTTGTGTTATTTTAAAAGTTGCCAACAATATTGCATTTAATTTTTTGAATGATTATATGTGTAAATCCAGGTACATTGAGCCCACAGTATTACTGGATCCTCCCATGCAATCTACAATCATGACTGAAGAAATTTTTGGCCCATTGCTCCCTCTCATAACAGTAAGACATATACTATAATATTATTTTTCGAACATATAAAAAGGTTCAGGATTTATGGTTCAGAATACTAAATGAGAAAATTAGAGAATATGTTCCATTGCGTCCATAAATTTTCACAAATAATCCCTTTTCTAACTAAAATTATGAATTATAAAATCCCGTCTTTTTATCTTTCCCTTGACCATTACCTTTTTTACTCTTTTCTCTAACTACTTAAACTTCTGATAATTTCGATTATCTTTTTAATATAATTTGATTTAAGCCTCATAATAACCATTGATATATTGCCCCTCTATTACAAGTCCAATATATTTTTAGAAGTTTAGTTTGATTGGCAAAAAATATATTGACCTTGAATTATAATGTATAATGTTGGTATATTGACTCATTTAACATCAACTTATTAGTTGAACGATATTTTATTTGACGAGTGCGCATATTTTTTTTAAAAAAATGTAGAGGATTATGTATTATTGATTAAAAAATTAATAACTAACATGTATTCATCATTTTATTTTATTTTTGCCTAAAAAGGGCAATACTTGTTCTAATTATGGTTATTTTTTTTAATTTTTTTTTTGTCATTAGTTGGATAAAATTGAGGATAGTATTGAATTTATCAATGCAAGGCCTAAGCCACTTACTATATATGCCTTTACCAAGAATGAAGAGTTCAAAAGAAAGATTACAAAAGGAACATCTTCAGGAAGTTTGGTATTCAATGATACAATCATTCAAGTAAGTTTCTTTCCCTTTAATTCACTTTTATTTTTTCACATTTATGAAATAATGTGAGTTTGCTACATAGAGAGATTTTAGGTCATTTAGTGTATTGGTTACATTGATATTTAAGTATTTATTTGATGAATATATTTTAATTATTAGGATCTTGAACAATTTTTACCATGACTTTGTTCTTAACTATCAAACACCATTACTAACCATATTTGTTGTCAATAATCACCACCATTGTCTCTAGCCATCACCACCAACCATTTCGCCATTGCAATCAGTCAATCACTAACTGTCAATCATTACTGTTAGTCACTATTAAATTTATCACCTTCATTATTATAATAATAGTCATTGTCATCACGATTCTCACCGTCTCTGTTATCACCATCAACCACTACTATCATTGTGGTCAATTCCAATTACTAATCACCTCTGCCTTCATAATTAGCACTACCGTCAACTATCATCAGCACCATTGTCAATCATCACACATTCTTTAGCCACGACCAATACTACTATCAACACCATCATCAATCACCACACATTCTTCAACCGCTGCCAACTACTAAAATTGATCAACTCCACCACCACTACCAACCACCTCTATCGCAACATCACTACTACACCAAACACCTCCACCATCACAACTATGATCACCACAATTGTTACTAGCCACTAGCACCAACCATCACCACAACAAATCATCTCCACCATTACTAACGAACACAAATAGTTTTTATAATCAAATAGTGATTTTATATATGAAATTTATATATTTATAATATTTAACTTTAATCATATATTTATTATATGTAAAAATAAATAAATTACACATATTTTAATGTTGAAAAACGGTCATAATCATGTAGTATTGAAATCTAAAGACAACATCTTAAAGATTCAAATATGCATTCAGAGTCAAACATTAATTTTCTATTTTTATCACATACAAATCTTAACTTTGAAGTTTATCACACAAAAGTGAAAAATATCTTTCCATTTTTGTCACATATATAGAAGGTCATCCAACTTTAACCAAATTAGCTAAAAAGTAAATTACTTGAATTTTTATACTTTGAATCAAATATATAACATGACACTCCAAAATAAGTTAATTACATTTAGAATAATTCTAGAACCCCCTCTCAATAATATTTCTCTTCATAACACCAATCTTCATTGTGATTTAATGATCAAACTAATCATCATAATGACTTTGCTACACATACTAATGCAGTATGCAGTTGATACACTTCCATTTGGAGGAGTAGGACAAAGTGGCTTTGGAAGATACCATGGAAAATTTTCATTTGATACATTTAGCCATGAGAAAGCAATTACAAGAAGGAGCTTTCTTACAGACATTTGGTTTAGATATCCTCCTTGGAGTGATCATACACTTCAACTCTTTAAATCTGCTTTTATATATGATTATCTTAGTGTAGTTCTTATTATACTAGGACTAAAAAAGGCTTGATATACATATATATGTTTGCCCCATTTCATAGTTGCAATTATTTGTACTTGTAATTTAATTATTAGTTTGGTATGTAATTTACAATTGAAGTGTGGATGTCCATTTCCATTCAAAACTCACAGAGGAATAAATGTTTTTATTGTGATTTTCCATTACTCTTACAACTCTTCTTTGTCATAATCCCTAAATAGTTAATAGTTATGTTCATGATACCTTATAATATTACTTAATGTAATCCTATAAATAAAAGATTTTGTAATGTAGTCTTATAAATAAAGATTTTACAAGTCTTTGCTAGATACACACTTAGATGAAAAATAATAATACTCTCCTTTCTACTTGTTTTTATCTACTTTTCTTGTTTTGTATTACTTTTTTTTTTTTTCATTTTATAATATTACGTTATCAGCACAATCTTTTTAACTTATTTTTATAAATTATGGATTGTAACTTTATAAATTGTTATAAATTTAAAAATGTTTTAGTAAACATTTGGGAGTGATAGGTCCACTCCTCTCTCATCTACTATTACTTAAAAATTGTGAGAGTTCAGGTAGCCAACAGCTGAGGTACTAAGATTTGCATGTCCTCAAGTTTTTTTTTTTTTAAATTTACAAGTTTTTAGTTTAAAAAAAAAAAACATTAGAACTTTATGTGATATTTTAGAATTTTGAATTAACCTACATAAAACTTATTATATATCAATAAAAATTTTGAGAATAAAAACCAAGATATTGTATTATAACAAATGGAACATTTTATTAACTTGAAAGAACATTTATGTTGAAGGATAACAAGGCAGAAGAGTACTTCACATTGTTAGTATAAAACCACGAAAGATATAACTCAATTATTATTATGTGGCTCGCTTTACTTCTGTACAAGGATTTGTATATATACACTATAGGATGTCTCTCATACTACAGTAGTATAATCCAAATAGGATTCAAGTAGTATAACAATAATAGGACTATCCATACTCAGCATGTTGTCTCTTAGTGGTGCCCGACTTGGATTCAGAATCATATGTATCAATTCTCCCCTTGCAAGATGATGGTGGAGAAGACACATTCAGCTTGGATCGCATGAACTCAAACCTGGTGGACGAGAGAGGCTTAGTAAAAACATCCGCAATTTGATCCTTGGAAGATAAGAATTGCACAAAGAGATCTTTTCGAGCAACCTTGTCACGAACAACATGAAAATCAATTTCAACGTGCTTCGTCCGAGCATGAAATACTGGATTAATGGAAATGTACGTCGCACCAATGTTGTCACACCAAAGAATTGGAGCCTTTGGGAGACACACGCCTAACTCAGACAAGAGAGATTGGACCCAAGTTAATTCAGCAGCTGCATCGGCAAGAGCTTTGTACTCAGATTCAGTGGAGGACCTAGAGATAGTGCGTTGTTTCTTCGAGGACCAAGAGTCAAGAGCAACACCTAAATAGATTGCATAGCCACCTGTGGATTTGCGATCATCTATGCAGCCTGCCCAATCCGAATCAGTAAGAGCCTGAAGTAGCAAATCAGATGAGCAAGGAATGTGATAGTGATGATATTGAGTGTGTTGTAAGTAGCGCAGTATCCGTTTAACAGCAGCCTAGTGATTTTCTGTGGGATTGTGCATGAATTGACATACTTTATTAACCACAAATGCAAGGTCCGGGCATGTGAGAGTGACATATTGTAATGCGCCGACAACATGGCGATACATAGTTGCATCAGAAAATAGTGGGTTGTCCTCTCTATGAAGCTTTGTATTCATTGCCATAGGGGTTACTAAAGGTTTGCAGTGTTGCATGCCAGCCTTGGAAAGAAGATTGTTGATATATTGGTGTAGAGAGAGGAAAATATCATCTGGCCCTGTAGAAACTTGAACACCAAGAAAGTAGCTTAAAGGACCCAAATCACATATGGAAAATTCGAACCCGAGCTTAAAAATGATGGAATCCAAAAATGAGGTGTGACTCCCCATAATTATTATATCATCTACATAGACCAAGATATATATTGTTACACCATTTTCTCCATAAATAAACAGAGAAGTGTCTGATTTTGAGGCAGCAAATCTCATATGCTCGAGAAAATGAAGAAGTCGCATATACCAGGCCCCTGGGTGCTTGTTTGAGGCCGTAGAGGGACTTCTTTAGGTGACATACGTGGTTAGGATAAATAGGATGAGTAAAACCTGATGGTTGAGACATGAAAACTTGCTCTTGAAGCTCCCCGTGCAAGAAAGCATTTTGGACATCTAATTGGTGTAAAGACCAACGATGTGTTGCTGCCATGGAAAGGACGATGCGAATTGTGGCTGGTTTGACGACCGGACTGAAAGTTTCAGAGTAATCGTGGCCTTCCAGTTGATGGAATCCTTTGGCGACGAGGCAAGCCTTATAACGATCAATAGCACCAGTGGAATTTCTTTTAATACGAAACACCCATTTGCACCCCAGAACATTCATTGATGGATCATAAGGGACCAAGGACCATGTATTATTGCGGAGCAAAGCATCCATTTCGGATGTCATGGCCGCTCTCCATTCTTTGTATTTATTTGCTTCAGTGAAGCAAGTTGGCTCAATTGTTGGAGGAGACGGTGAGGAGGCAGATGGTGAGAGGAGGTTTGTCCAATTCCATATAAGAACACCAAATTCTCATCCCTCTACCGATGTGAGATATCCACTCCCCCGCACGCTCAGACCTCAACTGGAGCGTGAACACTTCTAAATGGGGGTCCATCATCGGTGAACAACAAATTGGGAAGGGTATGGCTCTGATACCATATAAAACCACGAAAGATATAACTCAATTATTATTATTACGTGGCTCGCTTTACTTCTGTACAAAGATGTGTATATATACACTATAGGATGTCTCTCATGCTACAGTAGTATAATCCAATTAGGATTCAAGTAGTATAACAATAATAGGACTATCCATACTCAGCAGGTTGTCTCTTAGTGGTGCCCGACTTGGATTCGGAATCATATGTATCAATAGTTAGTGAGGAAATTAGTTAGTTATAACTAACAAATTAAAGGTTAGTTAGTTATTTTCCCATTCTTTAATCAAGCTCACTATGAACAAGTGAATGTATAATGTATACAGTCAAAAATTGATACAATGCTAACTTGGTCCAAGAAAAAGATATTCATTCAGGTGCTCAGAATATTAAAAATCTAAATCAGTTCGGATATGCTCAAAATACTAATGTATATAGTAAAAAATTGGGCCACAAGATAATGTCCAGGTTCCAAATCTCAGGAGAATCCTGGGTCATACATTCAACAACTTGAGAGCTATATCTTCACACTTGAATAGTATGAGCAGATCCTCAAGATACCAAACAAAGCTCTAAATCCCAAGTCTACATATGCACCATTAACAAATAATGTAGGTATGCCTAAAGCTATTTCAATTTCTGGTGGTATTCATGAGCGGATCATAGATAGAAGAGCCACAAATCATATGGCTTCTAACCTTAAATTACTTAAAAAGAATATAATAGAAGTCTACTGATCCAAAAAACTGCATTTGCCTAATGGAGATAATTCATGTCACTCATATAAGAGATAATTGTATATCAAATAGGAGTACTGTATCAAATGGTTTTCATATTCCTCAATTTAAGTTCAACATATTATCAGTATCTAAAATTACCAAAGAGCTTAAATGTTCAGCAACCCCTCCTTTTCCTGATTTGTGTCTTCCAAGATCTCTTCACTGAGAAGGTGAAAGAGATTGGTAAGGAAGAGGATGATTTATATCTGTTATCTCAAGCTAAATACAATTTACTGAATAACAGTATGGATGCAAGTGCAAATGAAGCTCGTTGTTGAAAAATCAACTGTGATGTAGGGCTTCAACATAAAAGATGTGATCACGTGTCTATTATAATACTTAAGAAATTGTTTTCTTTTGATATAAAAAATTGTCAAGAATTAATAGCTAAGTGCATGGTGTGTCATTGTGCTAAATAAGCAAGCTACCTTTTACTTCTAGTAGTATAAAGAGCATTAGTTCATTTGATTTGATTCATGTAGATCTATGAGGTCCTTATTAAACAACAACTTTTGAGGGAAACAAGTACTTTTTGATAATTGTTGATGATTTCACTACAATGACTTGGATATTTATGCTTAAACAGAAAACAGATGTATGCATGTCTATCAAACATTTCCTTAACTATGTGACAATTATGGGTGGCAATTTCAGCCCATATGAGGTAAAAGGAGTCTATTTAAATCATATTTACTTTAATGGATCACTCATATTTTCTAAACTAGTCATGAAAACGTGTGATGCACATTTGTCCCCTAATTGACATTAAAAAAGTTCATTTGTATAAGTAAATATATCATAGTGGAGCGTACATAAATTCATCACTAAGTCCTTTTGTATGTAAGTTTGACATAAGAATATAACTTTTCACAAAATATAGCATGAAAATCTTGTGGTAGATGTTGGAGGTTTGATATTTTTAATGCTTCATGAAAATCTCTTATTATATCAGAGGAATTAATATTTATTCATTACTAAACGTAAGTTTTAATAATCAAAAAAGAAATTGGCTATAAAAAAGATACGTATGAAGAAAAATATTACAAAATGTCTAGGTGGTGTAATATTAAATTTATAGAAAAAATTACAAACTCAAACGGAAAAGAAAAAAAAAGTAAATAAAGACATGACATCCATAATAAAAGACATCACATTAAAATATATATACAAAAATATTGCCATATTGATTGAATTACATTTTGTTAGAAGTCGACTTGCTATAGACAAAAGTTTCATATGGGTTTGGTGAGCGAATTGTTTTTGATATTTTTCTATTAAAAATTGAGGGTGGTAGAGGTGCGGGTAGGCTAGGCATGGGGTTTGATGGGATGGGTGGAGATGGGGTACGGATGTAATTTTTATTTTTTTTAATGAAAAATTAAGTATTTTTAAAAAATTATTTAGGAGTGGGGCAGGGTGCAAGTAGGGGTTGGGTAATAACAATTTAACTTTGATTTAATATTTTTTTGGCTTTAAAAGTTTAAAGTGAGTTGAAATTATTTTATCGAAACTATATTTGACCAAATTCATATTTACTCATATTTAATATGAGTGGATTGGAATCCAATCATTTTGGCTCAATCCATATTCAATCCATTCAAATCTGATCCGATCAAATCTAACCATTTGCCACCACTAGTAACAACTCAATTTGAAGAAAAATCTGTTAAAACTATTAGGACAGACAATGGAACAGAGTTCACTAATTCTAATTATGAACAATTGTTTATGTCTTTGGGTATAATTCATGAAAAGACATGTGCATCCACTCCTCAACAGAATGATGTAGCTGAAAGGAAGCATAGACATATTTTAGAAATCACTAGAGCTATTAGGTTTCAAGGGCAGATTCCCATTAAGTTTTGGGGTCATTGTGTGTTATCTGCGGACTACCTTATAAACATGATGCCAAATCCAGTGATTGGGAACACTGCTCTCTGTAAGAAACTATATGGTAAGAAATCAAACCTTAGTCATCTTAGAGTACTTGGGTGCTTGTATTTTGCCAAAATTGTACAAGAACATGATAAGTTGACGCCTAGAGCTAAAATGACAGTTCACATGAGCTATTCAGAGGTCCAGAAAGGGTATGTTCTGTTTGACATTGCTAATAATTACATTTTTTTATTAACAGAGATGTAAGCTTTAGAGAAGATATGTCCCCTTTCAATAGTCAGAAACAAGAATGTCAGCTATTTTCAGACACTACTAGTAATCTCCATTAGATGTCTAATGATCCTCCCATAGATAGTGGTTAGGTCCCAACCTAATTCTAATACTGAGATACCAAGTCCAAGTGAACTGGACATCCCACATCTCTTAAATCAGAAATTGGAAACTACTCAGTACTCAGGATAGTCCAACAATTGATGATGCTCCTTTGATTCAAGAAAATATTACACAATCTTCAATATATGGCTCTTCTATCCAAAAAGTTTCGTCTATCTCACATAGTAGGAGATCAGAAACAAATACACATCCTCCCATAAGGCTGAAAGATTTTGTATCTCTGAACATACATATTGATACTCCATATGCATTGAATAGATACATTGTCTATCAAGAATTATTCTGCAAACACCAAACATTTATTGTGGTATATCGTCTGTCACAGAACCTTCACGTTACTCTCAAGCTATGAAGGATCCTAGATGGGTGAGAACTATGCAGAAGGAGATTAAAACCTTAGAAGACGATAGCACATTGGGATATTATGTCCTTACCCCCTTATAAGAGACCTATAGGGCGTAAATGGGTATACAAAGTCAAGTAAAAGGCATCAAGAGAGATAGAAAGATTTAAAGCAAAGCTAGTAGCCAAAGGTTACAATCAACAAGAAGGAAAGAAACATTCTCACCAGTGGTTAATATGGTGATAGTGAGAACAATCTTGGCTTTTGCTAAGGTAAACAAATGACATATACATCAAATGTATGTATACAATGATTTCCTACAAGATGATATATATGAAGAAATCTGTATGGATATTCCTCAAGGATTTACAAGTTAGGAGGAGAAGTCACAGTCACAAGATATAAAAGTGTGTAGACTTGTAAAATCCTTGAAAGTACACTTTGAAACTTATCTCAGAAGTTGGATTATCAGCATCCAAACCTATGTCAACTTCCATTGATGTCACAACATCAAACTAACATCTAGATAGTATGATACTTATATAGGAAAGAATCAGGATCTAAAGAGTGATCCAAATGTAGATCAGACTGCCTATCAAAAGTTAATTGGCAAGCTCTTATATCTAACAGTTACTGACATATTATTTAGTGTTCATACACTAAGCCAATTTCTCCAACAATGCAACAGATCTGATATGGAATCAACACTTAGAGTTGTGAAGTACATCAAACAAGATCTAGGACAAAGAATAATACTCTCAAGTAAGAAGTGCAACATTATTACTGCATTTTATGATGCAGATTGGGATGCTTGCCCTCTAACTGTGAAGTATATCTAGAAGTTCTGTCGAATCTGAATATAGAAGCTTAGCAACAGTTGCTGAACTTGTTTGGCTACTTGGGTTACTAAAAGAAGTTGGCTTCAAGTATCAGCTACCAATTGACATCAATTGTGATAGTAAAGCAACCATTCAAATAATTGCAAATCATATATATCATGAACGCACCAAACACATTGAAATTGACTGCCACTTTATCAGGAAAAAAATTCATACAAGATCTCATCAACACAAAATACATCACCATTACTGATCAACCAGCAGATATACCCACCAAGGACTTAGTAGGGTTCAACATCAGTATTTTAACTCCAAGATAGGTGTGTTGAACATTTTTTACACCACCTAGCTTGAGGAGAAATGTTGAAGGATAACAAGGGCAGAAGAGTACTTCACATTGTTAGTTAGGGAAGTAGTTAGTTATAACTAATATATTAAGAGTTAGATAAGTTTAGTTAGTTATTTTCCTATTTTTTAATCAAGTTCACTATGGACAAGCGAGTGTATAAATACCCTTCACCATGTATATAATCACACAATAAAAAATTTACTCTCTGTGTATTAAAGAAATCAGAATACACTTTTCTCTCAATCTTTGTTCTCTCTTCCTCCTCACTATCTGATTTTGAACAATTCCCCACTAGATTTTAATTTCATGCTTGTGCTATGCATGGGCCCAAAATAGTTAGTTTCGTTGTCGGTATTTTTTATGGCAACTATATAACTTACACATTTTTAACTACGTATAGACAAATGTCTATGTATTAACATGGATAGAACATTAAATTTTTCGTGTACATGTGTGAAAGAAACAAGCTCAAGTTTATATACCTTTGATCCTTTCATTTCAGTTTTACATCAAGATAGATATTACCAATACTGATGCAAACTAAAGTTTAATTAGACAATAACCAATAGACTATATACAATATATACTTGAGTACTTCTATTGTAAAAAGTGCATAAGACTATCTTGTGATTCAAACATTTTAGACATAGATCAATATATGTGCATGTACCGCTCTTTTATTCATCAATGTCATATTTCCTAGAGTACTTCACAATTTCCTCACCTTATTGGACTTGCTCCAGTTCTTGTGTAACCTCTTCAATCACTGAAATGAAGAGCCTCAAAACAATGTTGAGGCAATGCAAACAACAAAGTGCCATAGCATATCCAACACTTACCACCATTGGGGTGTTCCATATTGTCATAACTCAAAGTATATCCTAGTCGTAACATGGCGTATAGGACCACGAGAGGCCCTACACAAGTCACTTAGCATACATCATACAAGATAATAGAAATAAAGATTTCAAAGAAACAATTTTATATCAGAAGTTTAACAAAAGCGGAAGTCTAACATAAGTCTCAATAAGCCATCTACTACATCAATATAAATGATTGAGACGTAACTCATACATCACATACAAAGTCTCACTACTAAAAAACAGTGAATACAGACCTACAAATACAGACCTCGCCCCCAAGGCCTAGCTCAAGTGGCAAAAGGTGGAGGATTTGTGGCTTAGGTCGCAGGTTCAAGCCCCACACCATGCAAAGCAAAGTCCGGTATTTAAGTGGAGAAGGGTAGAGGAGCGGGCCCATTATCCACCGAGTTTAGAAGGCTGTGATTGGTCCAAAGGGCGGGTCACAGACGGATTTCTCGGTTATCAAAAAAAAAATTAAAAAAATACAAACCTCCGGAAGTCGATATTCCCTAAAATACTGACCAAATACCGACTTCCCAGCTAAGGTCAGAAAAAGGTTGGTCGCTTTTCAATACCAACCTCTGGAGGTCGGTATTTACCAACCATTAGAGGTCAGTTTTAATTTTAAGTCGGAAAATTCATTATTTTATTTTCTGACTTTTTGAGGTCACTTTTATTTATTTGTTTATTTTTATTTTTATTATTTCCGTCTTCTGGATGTCAGAATATTTATTTCTTATATTTTGAAATACCAACATTCGGAGGTCGGTATTAGTGTATTTTTAATATTTTTGACCTCTAGAAATCGGTATATTTTAATTTTAATTAGTCTTAATTTTTAAATTCCGACCGTTGGAGGTTGGTATTTTATATATTATATTTTTTAACTTTGACATTCTGACCTCTGGAGGTCAGTATTGTTTATTTTTTATATTCCGACCTCTAGAGGTCGGTATCGTTCATTTTTTATTTTTTTTATTTTTGAGATTCTGACCTCCAAAAGTCGATTTTCTGCTACAAAACTGGCAGCAAATTGTTACGATTTTAGTTGCCCACCTGCATATTTCCACCAAAACAACCAAAGAGTTGCCAACACAATATTTTTCAATATATACATTAAGCCACTTCAAAATAAACTAAAATATGATCAAACAATTCCAAAAATATAGAAGTCTAAAATGTCAAATAGATACAACTACTCCTCATCACCCTAACTCTCCTTATCAGACTTATCATTCTCATCATCCTCACTCTCCTTATCATTCTTATCATTCTCATCACCCTCCTGATCAGATCCATCACTGTTGGTCGGACATGGAGGAACAATTTTTCCTGAATCAAAAAGAAAAGTTAGTTGGGACTGAAGTGCCGCATACCTCTTGTTCGCTACCTTCTTTGCTGCCACAATCTCCTCCTCTCTCTTCTTCTCTCTTTCTTCTCACTTCTTCTCTCTGTCGGCTACAGCAACAAGCTCGGCATTGAGACAAGATATCTTACCCTCTATTGCAGACATTGTCTCTCTATCCACACCATTGAAGCTTGAGGATGATGAACCACAATACCAAGACTTCTTATGATACGTCTTTTCTGTTAAGCCGTAGATTGAACCTCTAATCGGATCACCTGCACTCTGTCGGCAAAGATTGTCGGTTTCTTTTTGTGTAAGCGGTCTGTCCTGGACATAATTATGCTCTGTAGATCTACTACTTTCACCAACAACAAAGTTATTAAACATATCGTCACTTTCAACTTCACCATGACTAGTCCAAACTGTATACCCTGGTTTAAATCCTTTCATCATAAGATGCATAGCAACATTCTCTGTTGTATGATATCTCACATTTTCACAATTAACACATGGGCACCTAATCAATCTTGAAGTTAAAAAATCATCAAGTGTCTTTGCATGATTTATAAAACTAGTGACACCTTCCGCAAATTCTGGAATCATACCCGCTCGATCAGGATTGTTTCTATTATACATCCAACTACGATCAGGTTCCATCTACACACAATAATAATAATTTTAATTCCAACAACTAAACAACATTAACTCTAACTAGTTTTGAATTAATTCCACCAACTAAACCACACTATTTCAAATAATGAATCAAACTAGCTACGGGCTAGTTAAACTTTACTTGAACTTATTTCAACAACTAAACAATATTAATTCTAACTAGTTTTGAACTAATTCCACCAACTAAACCACATAATTTATTTGAACTTATTTCAACAACTAAACAACATAAACTCTAACTAATTTTGAATTAATTCCACCAACTAAACCACATTATTTATATGAACTTATCTCAACAACTAAACAAAATTAACTCTAACTAGTTTAAAATTAATTCCACCAACTAAACCACATTATTTATTTAAATTTATTTCTAAAAACTAAACAATATTAACTATAGCTAGTTTGGAATTAATTCCGCCAACTAAACCGCATTATTTATTTGAACTTATTTCAACAACTAAACAACATTAACTCTAACTAGTTTTGAATTAATTCCAACAACTAAATCCACCAACTAAACCACATTATTTATTTGAACTTAGTTCAACAACTAAACAATATAACTCTAGCTAGTTTTGAATTAATTCCACCAACTAAACCATATTATTTATTTGAATTTATTTCAACTAAACAATATTAACTATAACTAGTTTGGAATTAATTCCGCCAACTAAACCATATTACTTATTTGAACTTATTTCAACAACTAAACAACATTAACTTTAACTAGTTTTGAATTAATTCCAACAACTAAATCTACCAACTAAACCACATTATTTATTTGAACTTAACTCAACAACTAAACAATATTAAATCTAGCTAGTTCAACACTAGATGGACATAAGTTGATCAACTCTTGCAAGAAAATCCAAATTCTCTTGCTCTCTAGGCGCATGATAGGGTTTACTATTCTATGCCTTTGCCGGAGATGGCAAGAAGATGGCCGCAGAGAGACGCAAACACTCAAGTGGTTGGGGAGAACGCTATAACCACTACCAACAAGGAGATCCATAAACAGAAAGCAAGAGTATGGAGGTCACTAAGGCTAGCGTGAGCACCGTTTTCCGTAACACTGTTCCATTGACCCCAATCTCCGTCTCTCTGATGGATACCATATATGAGAAGTTAACACCTAAGGGGAGTCTATCTAGTCTAGTTGGTGGTACATCTAGGTCGCCAGAGTTAACTGATGCTCTAGTAACAGGTCTTGGCCTTGCAATTAGGGGGGAAATGACTCTGGAAAGAAGCAACTGGTGGGCGAGGAGAAGGAAAAGAGTAGGGTCGGACTATTTGTTGGTAGCATAATGACTGCGAGAGGGATGCACCTACAATTTATAACACAGATTATCATTGCAGGGGAAAAAGTGGCTCAAATTCAATAGAAAGAACTAGTAGAGGAAACTCTAAAGTGGAAACAAGACATCATTCTATATGTGGTAGGTGCATCTCCTTCACCGATTCATAGCAGTGAATTGGAATTTTTCTTCTAAGCCTACGATTTATTACCACAACGATGGGTACTTTGTGGTTTTATTAATGGACATCAAAGTTTCTCTCTTATGCTGGTCAGCTACAACTCTTAAAATCAGTATTATTCTCAATTCAGACATATTGGTCGCAGTTATTTTTGTTGCCCAAGAAAATCATTAAGTTGATAGAAGGCATAATACATAAATGTACCCTTTAACTTGATCTCATTTCACATTTATGCCCTTCAACTTTGAATGTGCACAAATGGACCTTTAAACTTGTATAAAATTATACAAATAGACACACACCTCCTATGTGGCATCTTACATGGCAATTTGCATCCTATGTGGTGTCCTATGTGTTTTATGCCACGTAGGACACATGTGTTTACTTGTTCAACTTTACACAAATTTAAGTGCCTACTTGTGCATACTTAAAGTTGGAGGGCATAAATGTGAAATGAAGCCAAGTTAAAGGGCACATTTATGTATTATGCCTTGATAGAAACTGTATGTCGGAATTTCTTATGGACTGGTGGAGTAGACATATCCAAAAAGGCACTCATTGCTTGGGAGAAATTGTGTGTACCAAAGGCCGCAGGGGGCTTAAACTTGCTGAACATGGAAATCTGGAATAAAGCAGCACTTTTTTTTATGACAAGAGAAACCCGCAACCGTTACCCTTTTGGTGCGCACAGGGTAAACCCCCCGCTCCTATGCAATAGCTCGCTTTGTAAACTTCTTTGGAACTTATGTAGGAAAAAAGATGTGTTATGGATACAATGGGTTCATATATACTATGGAAAAAGTGGATCACTGTGGGGTGCAAGGCCGAAGCAAGCATGTTGGATAGTTCAAAAGATATTGAAGGCACAAACATACATTGAGGAGGTAGGTATGACTGAAACTGAGTTGCTACAGATACACACATTCTCAATCAAAGTGATGTACCAAAAGTTGATAGGTGTTTATCCGAGTGTGCCTTGGAAGAGATCAGAGACTAATGTGCAGCAATCTAGGCTTACCAAAGTGGTTATTCATCTTATATGTGACTATTCATGGTAGACTATGTACTAAAGATAGGATGCTAAAATGGGGAATGCAGGTTGCCCTTTATGTCCTCTCTGTGATATCAAATCGGAAATTATAGAACACTTATTTTTTGAGTGTTCTGTAGCTTCCTATGTGTCGAGAAGAGTATTGCATTGGCAAGGAATCAATCGACAAGTTATGAGTTGGGCTGGAGAAATACAGTGGTATGAAACTATGTATAAAGGCAAGGGTAATGCTGCTACTATTTTCAGAATGACACTTGTTGCCTTTGTCTATGAGTTATGGCTGGAAAGGAATCATAGAATTTTTCAAAATACACGTCGCTGCGAGGATATCATTGTGAGAAAGATCATTCAAGAGGTTTATGTTCGAGCAAGCATGCATGGAAAGCTAGCGAGGTGCTTGAATCAGCTGAACTACTATCCAGTTTAGAAAAATGTGGTTAGGAGATAGGGAGATTATGCATAGTGATTTACTAGGCCTGTCCGAGGAGTTGGAGTAAGTCCTGATGCTATTTTCTTTTTTGAGCTATACTTTGCCACTTTGGTGATAAAATGTGTTTAGTTACAAAAAAAAACACATTATTCCTAAACTAAAGCTTAGTATCAACACTAGATGGACACAGATCAATCTTGCAAGAAAATCAATTTTGTCATCAATAGGATCAACTAGTGTTGATACTTATGCTAAACAAACGCATTATCACCTAATTTAAAGCTAAGTGTCAACACTTGATGGACACAAACAAATTATCACAAAATAAAAGCCAAGTATCAATACTAGATGGACACAAACACGTTATAAAAAACAATTGTACTTGAACTTTAGAAATTCAAAAACACCAAACCTTATCTCCTACTTTGATGAAAGAAGCAGTATAGTCTTGTAACAACTTTTTTAGATGTTGAGCTTCATCAGTTGCCTAGCCCGAAAAGAAACAATTTAAAATTTCTTCAGTGGTCATTATAGAGATTTTTTTTTTGAGAATTGGTAAACATGTCATTATAGAGAGATTTCAGTCATTATAACATTCAAGAATGACTCAGACAATTATAGCATCAGTAAGTACCTAAAATTGATCATACATAAATGGTTCTATACTATGCTTTTGCAAATTCTCCATTCTTTTGGAAAAGAAAATATACTCCCTCAGTTTCAAAAAGATTGGTCTGGTTTGACTTGGCACAAAGTTTAAGAAATTAAAGAAGACTTTTGAATCTTGTGGTCCTAAATTAAAGTTATGTCAAATGTACAAAATTGCCCTTAATCTTGTGGTCTTAAACATGCCACGTGGAAAGCAAAAAGTAAAATGTTACCAAAAAAGGAAAGAGGTCATTTTTTTAAAACTGACTAAAAAGGAAAGGAGGTCATTCTTTGTGAAACGGAGGGAGTAGTATTTTCTATTTTTAAATCTTTGTGTAGTTATACTTGCTAAAGTTGGTAATTCTAGTTCACTTAAACCTCAAAGGAAATGATCTCTTCACTAAAAAAAATATATCAATATTTTGTTTATGTTGAGTTCAATCTATCAAATATACTTATATAAATTTTGTTGGCTTGCATAAACTATTAAACTATTTTTTCAAACATGATATTGGGCAGGAATTTCATGTTGAGTCAACCAATAGGAAAATTTTAACAAATAAAATAAAAATAAAAATAAAAATAGGAAACTTTGTTCAATTTCTCCAAATCGGCCATTTTCGAGTTACAAAGTAAGCCCCTTCAATTATTCGGTTTCAAAGAAATCTTTTTGTTGAATTTCAAGTTAAAAATGATAATTTTAGGGATAATGAACATTTTAAACCAAATTCTAGTGATGATTTTGAAGCTGATGGTATATATTGGATAATTTACCTCTTATTTTTGGTGAAAATAAATCTGGTTCTGGGTACTACTGCTGCCGCCGTCTGCTGCAGTTGCGGATGTCTGCTGGTGCGGCGCGCGACCTGCTGCTGTTGCTGAGGCGGCGTGAGGACAGGGATGGGTGGCGTGAGAGGTGAGAGAGTGACTTAGGCTTTTTAGAGAAAAGGGAAAACAATAATCATCCTTTTTAAAAAAAAAGAAGTGTTAATTTACGACTACGGGATGTCAGTATCTTTTAAAATAATTATCTGTATCTAAAAATATCAGTAAATACTGACATTGTGAAGTTGATATTATTTAAATAAAATAATATTTTAAATATACCGACCTCTTGAGAACGGTATTTATTAATTTATTTTAATATAAACTAACCTCTTAAGGTCGATTTTATTAGTTAAAATTACACACGCACGCACACATATATGTCCTCCTAATTATGTAAATTTAATTTTATCGAACAACAGATAAAATTATCGAACAACAAATAATATATAAATCTCCTTGAATTGATCATCGGTATTTCTTCAATTGATAATGTATTTCGTATCTGAACCATTAATATATAAGACCTGATTTGTTAAACTACTTGACGAGTATATAATCAACGTATTTCATACTCTGATGAATTATCTTTTACCTTTCATTGCCTACGATATGATCACTACACTTGACATCCATTCAAGATCGAACGTAAAAATCTTGATAAAACTTGCTTTGTACAGTACTTTATGATGTTCTATTGTCTATTTCATAAAACGAGATAAGACAAGGTTATATGTACAAATAATTAAACAATTAATTATAAATATAAAATTTAATTTGTTATGACATTTCTATGAGAATCATCTCGCATTTCATACTCGGATGGATTATATGTTAGCTCTTCACCCCTACATCATTACATGAGATATTAAGTTAATGATTTGATGATAGACTGATAGAATTTGTACATTACTCTACAAATATATAATTATCTCCTAATTAATATCAACTAGTTTCATATCCTAAATATGGATTATTGATGCTTTTTGTCTATTCCACGGGTCTAACTTTTTCTTATATAAAAGTATACAAAGTTGTTACACTTTTAAAACAATTAATTGCAGGCGTAAAATGAAAATTTAGTGTTATGCACAATAGCAAATTTGTGATTAATAAGAATATTTTTTTTAAAAAAACGATCTCCGGATGTCGCTTTTATTAAAAGTAATTAGATTAAATAAAAAAAATATCGATCTCATGAGGTCGGTATCACATTAAATTTTAAGATAAATAAAAGGTAATCATGTTAAATTAAATAATACTGACATCAGAAAGTCGGTATTTTATATTAATTTATTTTTTAATTTATATAAACCATCATCAATTTTCTGCATTTTAAATTTTAACGTTAATTGAAAATATTTCACTCTTAATTTGCTAAGTATTACCGATAACTTTGGGTCAGTTATAATAAAAATAAAGGCATTGATTTATGGAAGTCACTATATAAATATTTTAATGAAAATTAATTTAATTACATAGTATTTAATTTTATCGATTTTCAGAAGTTGGTATTATAATTTTTTTTGTTTTTTATTTTTCACAAAACCGTCCTCTGAAAGACGATTTAAATAAAATTTATTCAAAATATTTCTCAATTTTATTTTTTTATATTTAATTAAGAAAAAATAAAATATTGTTATTTATTTATTCAATACCGACATCATGAGGTGGATTTTTACTGTAATTCATTTTTTTCGGGAAAAATTTCAACCTCCAGAGGTCGGTATTTGGTTTTTCCATTTTTTCTTGCATAAAAATCAACTCATTGTAGTCGGTTTTCTGAAGTTTTTTTTATTTTTTATTCTTTTTAACAATACCGACCTCCGAAAGTTGGAAATTACCGACTTCGATTTGAAGTCAGTAATTTTTAGGTCGGAATTCATTGTTTTTTAGTAGTGTCTAAAAACTGAAATACAGAACAATAAAAGTGTCTCGATCCTCGAAACATGAGGACTCACCAATTCTTGAGTGCCAAAAAGATCAATTAGTCACAAGTGTGAGAGGTAGGAGCGTCTGACACTACATCAACTTTTTATTTGGTTTAGACATATTCTAGTCAAGTCAACCCTCTATAAATGAAAGTAAACTTACATGACGACTATGGAGACAATATATTGATCGAATCTTTTTGTCATATATTTCCAAGCAACTATACCGAGGCCAATTTACATATGAAAGTGGGAGTGATATGACATTTAAACACTAGGCTTATTTATCTAGATAATATATTTTTGCTCTTTTTTTATTCCTTTTGAAAAGATAGCCAAATATCAAGAGTTAATATCTCAGATGATCACTCAACTTTGGACTAAGAGAATCGCAAAGAATCGTGCCAAATTTATTTTGGTCCATTGATGTGTATTTATTTATGAATCAAGTTTTTTATAAATTGAATCGAATTAACACAAAACAAAATGAACTGATCAATGTATGCCCTAATTCAATCTCCATAACTAGTGGTTACTTTACATTAAAGATAATGTTACCTGGAACCTTCAAATTCTGAACCGGCCTTTGAACTACAATGCTTTGTGGTGTTTCTCGTGCCACTCTTAATCACATCCAACATATACAGTAGATTAATTATCTGTCAAAAATTCAAAGCATGGGAACTAGAACTACTTGTCTTGTGATAGATTTAAAACATAAAGAAATAAAAATATGACAAATTAAGGGGATTCAACATTTATAAGATTTGGAAAATCTTTCACACGACAAAATCCTACTCAATGGATTCAGACTACAATCACAGCAAAACAAAGTGGATAGAATCTATAGTCCGCCACGACAAGTGAATGATTAAACTGTAAAAGTGCAAGGGCGAACTCTAGCCATCTTTCACCGGTCACAAGTGTCACTAGCCATGAGTATCAGATAATGTTGTGAACCAAGCTAACTCTATAAGGGCCTATGAGTTAGAAGTGGTGAATGAGATCGGTCCAGGAAAAATATTGGAGTGTTTTATTTGGGATCCTAGCCCAATTAACATTTGGTTAAAAGGGAAAATGAGTTGGTAAGAAGGGTTTATGCATATTGAAGAAAATGTATGTCCTCTCCTCTTCTTCTAGAGTCTAAGTTTCTCATCACCATTCTTATTTCTATCTTTAGTTACTTGTTATTTCAATATTTCCATAGTTTGAGTATTGCAATCAAAATTCTAAAGTTATGATTGTGTTTTAGTTCTCTTCTTAATATAGTAAGGAATTCGGGTTTGATACATTGGTGCTTTCATTTTCGTACTCTAATGGAAGTGGTGATATTGGATCGATTCAGTGGCACCGGCAATCCAGAGGGCTGCCTTTATTGAGCGGAGCGGTACTTTGCCTTCCTTGGCTTCGCCGAGGAGTATTGGCTACCTCTTCCTTCCTTCTACCTTGAGGGTGAAGCTCTAACATGGTTCGATTGGTTGTTTCGAAACAAGCAATTTTTCAATTGGGTGCATTTCAAGAAGAAATTTACTCAACGTTTTAGCCACCAAACCAAAGTATATCTGGTAGAGCGGACAACTGCTCCAAGCAGTTTTTAGACGTCATTTGTGTTTAACTCTGCCTATGAAATTCACACCTGGAAAGAGGACCATGTGTTTGATAAATTGCATGTGAAGTATCACATTGTAGATGCCTGGGATTTCACTAATGGAGGTATCACTAGTCTAGTGGCTTTTGATAACATAGTAACTGCTCAAAACAGGAGATCTAAATCAACAACTGATTTGGTACATGAACCTTCTGTCGTGACCAAGGATCTAGTGTTCGCTGAAATTTCATGTACAACAGTGAGCCCAAACTTCCATGATCCTAATGCTAATGTACATGATGAACATTGGTCTGCACTCGTAGTTGCTAAGGTGTCCGACACAAGCATCTGTGGAAATGACAATTTACCACCTGAAGTGACTATCCAGATGCTCGATGAAAGTTCCCTAAACATTAAACTCGGGGAGATAAGGTCAATTGCACCTCGAGTATCACTTCTAGTTCCTTTTATGGTCAAGAAGTTGTTAGGCCAAATAAACATCTCGAACGAGATATGTCAATGAGGTATGTAGATGTTAACTCTCTTGCTAGTGGCTCTCCTAAATGGAAAACTGATTTGGAGTCCTTCGAAGACTGGTATCTTGCTGATATTTTCATGGAACCAGTGGATAATGAAGATCTATATCTCAATATCTTGACAAGTTTAATGCATTCTGTTAAAATACTTCCTAATACTGAAAATGGAAAATTAACCAGGGAGTTCAATGGTCAACAAATTTTGAGTCAATTTCCATTTGAACCTGCTGCTAAATTTCTTACAGTAATAATTCCCATAACTATAGTGGATCCTTGTGTCTGGGATCCAGGAATAGGTTTCGATTTCAGGGCTCTGACAAGTTATACGGTATACAACGCGGAAGAACTGCTATTGTTGGGATGTATTGGCAGGTTTTTCTTAATTGGTATTTAAACTCTATGAATAGAGTGTGGGATCTTGGACAACAATGGTGTGTAAATTCCTACTTGCGCATTCTGTTCACATGTATGTCAATTGCATATACACTAGTCTTACATCAATATAATTATGATGTGAAACATGAGGTTTTGTCAGCCAACTTCAAGCACACATCAATTTTACATCCTCACTATATACTTGTCCTTGCTACCATGTTACTGGAGTGGAAAGTAATAGTATTAAGGAGTGGATATAAGGTGAAGTTTCAGGTTGAGTCCTTGAGATGATAGAGTGGGCTGCACGCCATAGATTACATCATGGTTTAGATACTGGATTAGTTTTGTTTATCCTCTTGAACAAGTGTGTGGTTGTTGGGTATGAGGTTATACCCAAACTCCATTGATAATGTTGAGAAGTTTTACTATAAATCAGAGAGAGCATGATTGTAATTGGCTGATATCAGTTTCAATGGAGAGATTTGGGGGAAGGCAAGCTTCTAACACTATTCATAGATACTTCAAGGTGAATATTTCAATTGATCATACACGAATTGATAGCAAGGAAGAATGGAGTAAGAGGGGAATTGCAACTCTTGTTAGCCATGTGTCAGCTGTAGTTGGAAAATATGACAAAGGTTCCCTATGTTACTGCTAGTAGTGCTTCCATAAGTTTGAGTGAGATATATAGGTGCATTGCTCTTTTGGACATATCTCACATTACTAAACATCCATGCCATGTTCCAAAGCTAATCAAGAATTATGCAACCATGTCTAGACTACTCCAAGCTGCCAACCAAATTATGATATTATTCTTGCACGGTTTTGTCTGCTCTAGCCTCTAGCCAAGTTTATTATACTCCACCTTGCCGGATGATGCATCATGACTTGAACCTTGAGGACAAGGTTCTTTTTGAAGGCGGGTGTATTGTTGTGAACCAAGCTAACTCTATAAGGGCCTATGAGTTAGAAGTGGTGAATGAGATCGGGCCAGGTAAAATATTGGAGTGTTTTATTTGGTATCCAGGCCCAATTAACATTTGGTTAAAACGGAAAATGAGTTGGAAAGAAGGGTTTATGCATATTGAAAGAAAATATTTGTCCTCTCTTCTTCTAGAGTCTAAGCTTCTCATCCCGATTCTTATCTCTATCTTTAGTTACTTGTTATTTCAATATTTCCATTGTATTTCCGTAGTTTGAGTGTTGCAATCACAATTCTAAAGTTGTAATTGTGTTTTAGTTCTCTTCTTAATATAGTGAGGAATTCGAGTTTGTTACAGATAACTTTATCTCTATCTTTAGTTACTTGTTATTTCAATACTTTGGTATACTATTTGATTCAATGCAAGATTAATTACATCTAATCCGGCTCTTGAAAAATCCGTCAGACTCTTTTTGAATCAATGTAAATTTAAGTTCACTTTCATCATTTGGAGTCATATTGACTGAAAATGAGTGATTGTATTTGAACGTTGAAACAGATTCTGTCTACTTTCTTCAGAACCAATAAGAGCTGATACCACTGCCCCCTACTGACAACAAACTTTCATCTCCGACAAAAATTCTCCTAATCGCGATAGCTATTAAGATATGGTCACTGGCAATTGAGTTCCGCATATGCATTGGAATTCAAAATGATACTCCTGTTGTAATTTAAAACGAAATCTCCCGTTGGTTCACTGACAAATTTGGTATTCAATTTTTTTCCAGTAATAATGGTGTATAGACCTTGAGGAAAATAACTTTAATGTATACATCATCTCCTTACATAGGAAGGGGCAAAGAAGCATTTGAAAATGTTAAGATTTTGGTAGTTTCTTCGGTGTTTGCAAATGAATTGGTTTTGACATACATTTTAGGAACTGTTTATGGATGATCTATACTGTTTTATCAAAAGGATGAGAGCTAGTTCCGATTAAAATGTCCGTCTGCATACAGTTGTGTTCATCATCCGAAACATGTACCTCTATTGCTTTTAAAGTTTTCGTCATCTTCTTGTGCTTAGTTAGTAAGTACTTCATTGTCACTGAATGTTAGTTTATTATTCTCCAAAGGTGAAATTAATTTCTACGTAACTATAAATGCCTTTGATGCAATGGTTCTTAGGAAACCCCTTAGTAGCTAGTTTTCTCCAACTCTGTCTCGTGACATCATAACACAAACATAAAGTACCGACTTTAAATTTGCGATGAATAAAATCTCCCCATCACAATACATGACGTGACTTTGGGTCCATCTACACAATCAGGATCCATCTACACAAACAATAATGATAATTTTAATTCCAACAGCTAAATAACATTTGAACTTATTTAAACAACTTTCTAAGTCTAACTAGTTTTGACTTATTTATTTGAACTTATTTAAACAACTTAACAATTGTTTAACTTTAATTAGTTTAGTTTTGACTTAATTCCAACAACTAAATCCACCAACTAAACCATATTATTTATTTGAACTTATTTAAACAACTTAACAACTTTTTAACTTTAACTAGTTTAGTTTTGATCTAATTCCAACAACTAAATCCACCAACTAAACCACATTATTTATTTTAACTTATTTAAACAACTTAACAACTTTTTAACTTTAACTAGTTTAGTTTTGACTTAATTCTAACAACTAAATCCACCAACTAAACTACATTAATTATTTTTAACTTATTTAAACAATTTAACAACTTTTTAACTTTAACTAGTTTAGTTTTAATTCCAACAACTAAATCCACCAACTAAACCACATTATTTATTTTAACTTATTTAAACAACTTAACAACTTTTTAACTTTAACTAGTTTAGTTTTGACTTAATT
>JAJOOR010018216.1:0-24218 GCA_036250505.1 Solanum acaule | reverse complement strand
TCATTTAGGGATAAGGATTGCTACTAAGTACTCTCATCTCAACTCACGAAGGAGTACCCATCCTAGCCCAACATTCATTCATTTAGGGATAAGGATTGGTACTAAGTACTCTCATCTCAACTCACGAAGGAATACCTATCCTAGCCCAACATTCATTCATTTAGGAAGCTCTTGGATTCAAAGATGAGAAAACCTTTCATCTAGGAACCCCATTCATTTACAGGAGTACTTTATGAGACTATCCTCACAATAGACCCAACTTTCATTCATTAGCATTAACTCCCATTCTTTTCATTCATTCTCACATTCTTTCATTCTTTTCATTCATTATTCACTAGGTGTGAGAGTAGGTAAACACAGTCTATCCTAGCCTCACCTTCATTATAAGTCATTCAAAGAAGACAACAACCAAGTATAACACATAAAGTCTCTACACAAGGTCGCCTTTCATGCTCTTAGACCATACACAAATTCACATCATATCACATTACCTTCATATAAACAACATTACTCAAAACAACAATCATCCAACTTTGCCTACAAGGCCATGATCACAACATGCCTATAAAGTAAACACCTCCCCACTTTCAAAGGGATCAAACCTCACAATTCTAACATCTACTACATATATATATATATATATATATAATACTAGAATCAATAATCTATTCACAACTTCATCATCATAATAAGCCTTAGGTCACAATTGCCCATTCAAGGCCAACATCCAATATAACACAATTGACCATCAATTCCTTATAATTCAATATAGAACAATACATAAATCATTAGCCCATAACAATCTACACATTAATATCACATTATTAGCTCATAATCAATAGACCCACTTTAGACCCACAAATTAAGATTTCAAGATATGCAAGGGTTCATGAAGTTTTTTATATTAAAACAATCAATATTAACATAGATCATCATTTGAAATACTTTCATGCAAGAACCCAAGCTTAGAATTGAAATTGGGGTTTTTAGTGTTGTTGAAAAACATTGAAATCACTTTGATTTGGCTCTTTGATTGAAAGGAGAATCAAAGATAAAATCCCCATACCTTTGTGATTAATTTTCCTTAAGAATTTGAAGAGAAATCAGTTGGAACCCATCCCCTAGCTTGAAGCTTCATCAATGTCTTCCATGGAGTTCTAAAGAGAGAATTTATTTGAGAGGGAAGGTTCAATTTGGATAATGAGGTCTAATTTTAGGTTTTGGGGTTTTAACCACTTAAATACACCAAAATAGGTAGAATAACCGTTTATAATAATTTCCCAAACTACCCCTCACTTAGTTAGACCTTTTAAACAAGTCAAACTTGAGTTTTATTTTCACAGATTTTGTTGGAAAACAAGTCTGCGATAAGGAGGTGTTCCCACAAGTTTCTGGAAATTAAATTTCGAGGTAGAAGAGTCCGCGACGCGGACCAAACTTTAGCCTATGATGAAGCTAGTCCGCGACGCGGACATACTTCTTCCATGAACATTTTCAAGCTGCCCTGGCAGCTTGTTTGGCCAAGGGTGGGGGTCCTCCCCGGGGACCCTTAGGGTGGTCCCGGGGAGTCGTACCCTAACGTTTTAACCCTAAAAGCATTTATTAAGACACTAGGGTTACCTCCACTGATTTTAGACTCCAAACAACACGTAAAAACATGAGCAATATACTAGAACACACCAACACGTTAAGGACTAGTTTCCGAACGTCTTGGTCGTCTCTTGACGTTTGACTTCCAAACTCTTTAAACTGACTAAAAAGGCTATTTTTCATTATTTTAACCAGTTATTAATGCGTAGAACCCATGTGAGGCTCTACTTTATCCTACTTCATTTTGAGGGGCGTTACAATATCCCCAACTTGGGAACATTCGTCCTCGAATGACACTTCAAACATTATAAAGTCAAGTCTCTAGGACTGGTAGCCCACAACAAGCATGTAATATCATTACTACAGCACACATCAAGGAGGAAACATCAACTCCACATAAAAAGCATTACAACAAGACTTGCATGCAATTCAAGGAATTGGGAATAACATCTACCACTCAATATGCACAAAACTTTACCATTTCTCATTTCTTTGGAGGAACTTCCTTCTCCAAAGCATATCATGCTCATTACAACATTTATAGGCTCACCTTACAATTTATCTCAAAAGCATAATCATGCAATATCAAGATCACATCAAGGCATGCTCAACTAGGTATCTCATGGAGCAATTTAACAATTCTTCATAAATGCATATAAATCATGAGGGACATAATCATGAATACTCATTTATTTATATAAACAAGAATTCAAGTAAAATATGCACATCATAAGGAGAATATGGAAACTCAATTCACATAAGACTCCAACATGCGACATGCTACTAAGAACTCTATGTTTCAAGCTTGAATTAGAATAGAAGGAAAAGATAAGGATATCAACAACCTTACTACTCAACTCATCATCCCCCACTTAGGGTAAACCCATCTAAGGTTATCATCAAACAACAAAGAAATTTACTAACCTTCATTTGTTCCCTTATCCTTGTTAGATTGAAGCATATAGAAACGGTTCCTCTTAGGAGCATTTGGATAAGGGCCATCATGAGCAACTTGATTGATCTCTTTCCCTTTTGCCCTAAGTGTAGGGAAATCTCTCATCTTATGACCCTTACACCCACATCCAAAGCATCCATCCGTACCGGCAAGACACTTTCCCAAATGCTGCTTTCCACAAGCAGCACACCAAGGCCTCTCAAAAGTAGAACCACATCCATTCCCTATTTGAGGTTTAGGGTTAGACACCCTATCAGTATTGACCATTGAAGAATCTTTGTTATAGAACCTCTTCTTAGACCTAGATTGGTTTTGTTCATCCGGCCTAGCCCTCTTCATATCTCTATTTATCTTCCTAAGCTTCGTCTCCTCAAGTTGTTGAGCATAAACCATAAGCCTATAGATATCCATATATTGATGGTGCATGGCCGTACGACACTCTTCTTCAACCAAACCGAAAACCCCCATCACAAACTTATTCATTCTAGCCCTAGAATTTGCTACCAAGGTAGGAGATACTTAGAGAGTTCGGTAAACTTGAGAGAGTATTCCTTCATACTGATATTCCTTTGACGTAGGTTCATGAACTCAACCAACTTTTGCTCCCACATATCTAAGGGGAAAAACCTATCAAGAAAAGCTGTCTTAAACACTCCCTAATCTATTGGGTCAACCCCTATGGGTCTCTCATCCCTCCATTGCTCAAACCACACTTGTGCTACATCCTTGAGTTGGTAAGAAGCCAACTCCGCCTTCTCCCTAGGAGTCACTCCCATTGCATCCACAATCTTAAGCACCTCATCTATTAAGTTTTGTGGGTCCTCATCTACCCTAGAACCCAAGAAAGTAGGAGGATTCATCCTTGTGAAATCCCATAACCTTGAGGCCACGGTACTCTCAATAGCATTCACCCTAGGCCTCACATCTCTATTTGCTTGAGTAGTCATGGCACGGTCTAGGGAGAGAAAAACGTCTCTAATTTCCCCATTAATCATATCCTGGGGAACCACCGGAACCACATTCTCTTGCCCACCTAAAGGAGCTTGGCCACCTTGCACTACTTGGGGAGGAACTCCCCCATCATCTACCTCATCTTCCGCTCTCCTCTAGTTAGCCCTCGTATTCATATCCTATAAACACAAGAGACGGATTAGGAAAAGGACACTTATAGACAAAACTCTAAGGCACGACATCAAGAATAATAAAAGAAAGTGAAACTTCTATCGTCCTATAGCCTCTCGCTCATAGATGTGTCACGACTCACACCAATAAATAAGACTTTACTAGACGTGGCTTTCGAGACTTTGAACCTAAAAGTAATCTTCAAAACCTTATGCTCTAATACCAAGTTTGTAACGACCCGAGAGCACCTTCTAGCCGGTACATGCATATTTGACCTCTCGGAGGTCTCATACAAGCCTTAGCATTCATTCATCGCATAGATCATAAAAATCACTAAGAATTTAAAACTTTTATTCAATAAAACCATAAGACTTCAAGAGTCAACAACATTTGAAAACATCAATATGCAAGCAGAACTACTAAGTCTCTTTAGCCAATCTTAGACAAGAACTTAAAATGTACTAAGGGGCACGGCCCTTTACAAATGAAATGAAACTTAAGTGTCTATTACAATGACTAAGAAACTTCTAAACATAGTCCTCGAATCTTGAGGACATACCAAAGTCTCGGAAGAGTGAAACAATCCAAGCAACTCCAAAGCACAATCTCCTCCTAGTTACCACAACCTACACTTGTAGTAAAATAGAAGAAAGGGGTTAGTACAACACACGTACTAAGTATGAGGATATGCAAAACATGCTAAAGAAAGACATTTGTGTGGAAGTTATGCTTTCATGCCATTTTGATAAAATCTAATGAACATCAACATAATAGGCACCTTACAAGTCTCAACCAACAATACAAAGTCACATGCTCCACCATACCTCATAAGCATACATAACCCATTTACCTTTACCTTTTTGCGTTGGACCTCCACCATAAGTAACCCTTAAGCAATACCTTTGTGCAATGTATGGGCAACGTCCCATACCATCACCCAAACTAAGGAACCAACTTAAGGTAACACAAAGTACACTTACCATGCATACCTCAACCTTCACCAACTAATCACACAAAACATATAACCACATAAGCCAACAAGTCACTTCATAAAGCTAGAACACTTATAAAATGTCATCCCAAGACTCACCTAAGTAAGACATGGTGAAGCAGCCCATACTACCTCTCCATACCACACCCAAGTGATCCTTCAGGCTACACAAGACAAGCTCCCTTCACATCTCAACATAAATCGTTCATTCAACTTAATGCATTTACACAACTTCATTCACTAATGACATAAGATTATCACATACATTCAATTCAACATAAGCACTTACTTTCAATTCATTATGACTCACTTTCACATTAGCATGCTCAAAGACCAACGCTTTCATTAATTAGCCCAAATAGACTCATTCATTCATTATCATTACTAAGACACACCAAGATCTCCCTTAAATGTCTACTTGTGCAATGTCTAGATGATGTTCCATTCCACCACCTATCCTAAGTAGACACCCTTAAGAGACCCTAGTTCATTCATTCATTAATGTGCGGGAAAAGCCTTAACCGACATAGACCATGGAGCTTGGCATGGAATCTTGGTAGTACCCTTACCGGATGAGGGATCCCCACTTGCCTAAGGTAGGGTCATTCTTTTAGCCTTTACGTGGTAGAGACCACTAGCTAGTCCTATCTGGGCACACAGCTAAGGGATAAAAGGATTGCTTCTAAGCATTCTCATCTCAACTCACAAAGGAGCACCCATCTTAAGGGTTGCTACTAAATACTCACATCTCAACTAACGAATGAGTATCCACACATCTGTGTATCCTCTCGGTGCTAGAAATTACTCCCCCACGGAGTTGGACATTCATTTAATTCATTCATTTAGGGATACAAATTGCTACTACGTACTCTCATCTCAACTCACGAAGGATTGCCCATCCTAGCCCAACATTCATTCATTTAAGGATAAGGATTGCTACTTAGTACTCTCATCTCAACTCACGATGGAGTACCCATCCTAGCCCAACATTCATTCATTTAGGAAGCTCTTGGATTCAAAGATGAGAAAACCTTTCATCTAGGAACCCCATTCATTTAAATGAGTACTTTATGAGTCTATCCTTACAAATAGACCCAACTTTCATTCATTAGCATTAATTCCCATTATTTTCATTCATTCTCACATTCTTTTCATTCATTCTTCACTCTCTGTGAGAGTAGGTAAACATAGTATATCCTAGCCTCACCTTCATTATAAGTCATTCAAAGAAGGCAACAACCAAGTATAACACATAAAGTCTCTACAAATGGTCTCCTTTCATCCTCTTAGACCATACACAAATTCACATCATATCACATTACCTTCATATAATCGACATTACTCAAAACAACAATCATCCAACTTTGCCTAAAAGGCCATGATCGCAACATGCTTATAAAGTAAACACCTCCCCACTTTCAAAGGGATCAAACCTCACAATTCTAACATTTACTACATATATATATAATACTAGAATCAATAATCTATTTACAAATTCATCATCATCATAAGTTTCATGGTTTAGAGTTATGTGTGAATTTGAGTTTCCATGGTTTCATGAAAATCTAGGTTTTCACTCAATCTAATGGGTTCTTTCATCAAACAATTTTAAAGGTTTAATAATGTCAATTTATGAATATATTGATGTTTAATTTATGATTTTACTCTATGAACCCATGATTTCTCTCAATTTCTAAATTTAGCCATATGAAGTGGGTTTGTTGATTATGAATGAATGATGATGGACTTACAGGTAGATTGATTTAGATTATTGATTTGTATCATTTTATATGCCAATTTTTGGTGAATTGTTGGTGAATTGAGGATTTTTTATGATAACCTTGAAAGAGCAAGTTTGACCTAATCTCTTGTTAAAGTAGAATTGTGCTTGAATTGTTGATCCACTTGAAAGGTGGAGGTGTTTATTTACTTTGTATATTGATGCAATTGAAAGGTGGAGGTGTTTACTTAGTTTGTATGTTGATCCACTTGAAAGGTGGAGGTATTTACTTATTATGAACATTGTGATCATGGCCTTGAAGGCATAGTGTGGGTAATTAAAGTATTATCATGATGTTGTATATATGAATGTGATGTAAAGCATGTGTGTGATCTAAAGGAATGTAAGATGTTCATGTTTAGAAGCTAATAGTGTTAGGATTGAATATTATCTCTCTATTAACACTTGTGAATGATGATGATTATGTGAAAGGCTATACTCACATATACACACACACTTGAATGAATGAATGAAGTTCAATGATAATGTTAATGCGGAAGTACTTATTGAAAATCTATTCTCAATTGTACTCTAATGAATGCCAATGAAGTGTTGATTGAAAGGATATTATTGATCTTACACTAATGAACGATAATGGGATTCTTAGATGAAAGGTTATTCTCATCTATGAATATATGAGCTATACAATGAATGAATGTTGGGTTGAGATGGATGACCTCACGTGAGTTGAGGTGGGGTGTCTAGTAACAATCTATTATCCCTTAATATGATAAATGGTAAAATACTCTATGGGAATGTAGGCTAAGAACCGAGAGGATATTGAATGAGATGGAAGCTCTTACGTGAGTTGAGGCGGGGTTTCTAGTAGCAATCTCTTGAGATGGATGCCCTTACGTGAGTTGAGGCGGGGTATCTAGTAGCAATCTCCGTGTTCCTTAACTATGTTCCCACTTAGGATAACTAGAGGATTCACTTAAGCTAAATACCAGTTTACCTTAAGCAAGTAGACCAACCCTTACGATGTGGGGCAGTACATCGGATTCCATGATCTAGCTCTCATGGTCTATGTCGGTTAAATGCTTATTCACATCATGTGATATGTGCACTATAGTTTCTAGAGGAGTTCTATGAAGTGTGGGTAGTAGTATGGGATGCTATCCATACATGGCACAAGTAGGCTTCAAGAGGGCTATAGTGAATTCTCTAAGTCGTAAAGACTATTGTATGAGAGTCCTCTAAATGAAGTTAATAAAGAATGTTGATTTGAATGACTAATGTAATGATGCATGCTATACTTGGATTGTATTATGAGTTACTTCCTTGTTATGACTTATTGTATTTAAATGTGTCATGCCTATGGTGACTTCAAAGGAGTACTTAGTGTGAGTAGTAGTATGGGATGCTACTTTCACATTATACAAGTGTCACTTAGGGTTGTCTTAGGTGATGGTCCTTATGTGATGAAATAACTTGTTAAAGGTTTAGGTCTCTTGTTTATGAGTATTATAGAAAATGGAAAGGTTGAAGGGTAAGTTCACTTTTGGTGACCTTAGAGTGGTACCTTGGTGTGGATGGTGGTATGCGACGTTATCCATACATTTCACAAGGTATAGCATGAGGGTTACTTTAGGGGAAGGCTAAATGTGAAAGGAAAGAGTTACATGTTAATATTGTTCAAATGTGATGTTATGACTTGTATGATGATTATATTTGTACTTGATGTTTCTTATGCTATTGTTCATGATATTTCTAAAAAGTGGCATAATGAATGGTTTCCAACCAAAATGCCCCTTTTTAAGGCATGTTTTTTCATGGTCATCATACTTAGTACATTTTGGTGTGCTAACCCATTCTTCTATGTTTTTACTACAAGTGTAGGTTCCGGCAAGTGATTGCATTCTCTAGTGGAGCTTGGGATTAGAGTTCTCTCAAGACATCTTTTGGTATGTCCTCATTGATCGAGAACATGGACTTTATGTTTCTAGCTTCTTTATGTTTTAAGACTATTGTTAATACTTCTATTGTAAAGGGCCGTGACCCTATCTTGTTTAAAGTTTTGTCTAAGATGGCCATGTGAGACTTAGACTTCCGTTGTGTGTTTTGAAAGATTGTTAAATGAGTATTTTGATAGATTGTATTATTTTTGAATAAAAATATTTTATTCCGTACTATTTTTATTACCTATGTGCTGAATGAATTCTATGAGGCTTGTATAAGACCCCTTTGGGGTCGAGTACGTCGTGTTACGACTAGGGGGTGCTTTTGGGTCGTGAAATATATGCTATTAGAGCACAAGGTTTTGGGAATGGTTTTTAGGTTGATATCTCACAAGCCACGTCTAGTAGAGTCTTGTTTAGCGGTGTAAGTCGCGACACATCTATGAGCGAGAGGCTATAGGACGTTAGAAAGTTACACTTCTTTCATATTCTTGAAGTCGTGCCTTAGAGTTTAGCTTTATAATTTTGCTTTTCCTAATCCTTCTCTTGTGTTTATAGGATATGAATACAAGAAGGACGCCCGCAAATAGAGTGGAAGAGGAAGTAGTCAATGAGGGAGTTCCTCCCCAAGGTGGCCAAGTTCCTCTAGGCAATCAAGAGAATGAAGTTTGGGTGTTTCGCCCAGCCATGACTAATGAGGAGATTATATTAGCTTTTCTAACCTTAGCCCAAGCTATGACGGCTCAAGTTAATCGGGATGTGGGGCCTAGGGTGAATGCCAATGAGGATCCCATGGACTCAAGGTTGAGAGACTTTGTGAGGATAATCCTCCTATTTTCCTAGGTTCTAAGGTGGGAGAGGATCCCCAAGAATTCTTGGATGAAGTATATTAGATAGTCAATGCTATGGGGGTATCTTCTAGGGAGAAAGCGGAGTTGGCTTCCTATCAATTGAAAGATGTGGCCCAAGTGTGGTAAACTCAATGGAAGAGCAATAGGCCTTTAAAAGCGGGTCCTATAGAATAGGAGGAGTTTAAGAGAGTTTTCCTTGGTAGTTACTTTCCCTGTGAGAAGAGGGAGTTTAAGGTGGAGTAGTTCATAAATCTTAGGCAAGGGAGCATGAGTGTGGAGGAGTATTCCTTGAAATTTACCCTGTTGTCTAAGTATGCTCCATCTTTGGTGTCCAACTCTAGAGATGAGATGAGTCGCTTTGTGACCGGTGTGTCCGACCTTGTTAAGGAAGAGTGTCGTACGACGATGCTTCATGATGATATGAACATTTCTAGACTCATTGTGTATGCTCAATCTATTGATGAGGCCAAACTTGAGAGAAAGAGTAGAGAGTTAAAGAGGGGTAGATCGAATGAGCAAGGTCAACCTAGGTCCAAAAAGAGGTTCTCCAACCAAGATTCTTCAATGGTGAGCAATGATAGGGTGTCTAACCCTAATTCCCAAAGAGGGAGTGGGAGTGGTTTTTCTTTTGAGAGGTCTAGATGTGCCAAGTGTGGGAAGCAACATTTGGGTAAGTCCTTTGCCGACACAGATGAGTGCTTTGGGTGTGGAAACAAGATTCATAAGATGAAGGATTGCCGAACACTCATGGCAAAAGGGAGAGAGACCAACCAACCTTCTTATGTTGGCCCGGATCCTAATACTCCAAAGAAGAACCGTTTCTATGCACTTCAAGCAAATGAGGGCAAAGGAGCTAATCCGGATGAAGGTACCGGTAAGTTATAGTTCCTTTTTGTTATATTGAGGATCCTTATGTTGTTTGTCATGATAGCCTTATTGGGTTTTCTCCTAAGTGGGGGAGGGTATGTTGATTAGTAAGGTTGTTGAGAATGTTGATATCCTTTCCTCTTTTCCTTCTATTCATATTCAAGCTTGTGACCAAGAGTTCCTTGTAGCTTGTTTCATGTTTTAGAGTTATGTGTGAATTTGAGTTTCCATGGTCTCCTTATGTTGTGCATGTTCTAGTTGAACTCTTTTTATATAAGAAACTGAGTTTTCATGAATTGTGTTCCTCATGTTAATATGCATCTATGATGAGTTGCCTAAATATTTCATGAGTTGACTTGTTGAGCATGCCTAAATGTGTTTTTATGAAGAAGTTGCATAGTGTGCCTTTATGAGAAAATTGCATGATGTTGTGATGAGCATGATGAGATTTGGAGAAGGAAGTTCCTCCAATAAAATGAAGAATGTGAAGTTTTGATGCATAAAGAGGTTGTAGATGTAGTTTCTACCTCCTTGTTGTGTTTTGACTTCTTTGATGTAAAGTTGATGCTTCGTCTTATGTTTATGCATTTATATTGATGTTGCATGCATTATTGTGGGCTGCTAGTCTTGAGTCGTTACCCCCTTAATGTGTTTTAAAGTGTCATTCGAGAGCGAATGTTACTTAGTGGGGGATAATGTAACAAACCTGAAAACGAACTAGCGAAACTAGAGTCTAACGTGTGTGCGCTTGAGTTTGATGTGAGGTTAGATGATGTTTTATGGTTTCCCGAGTGAAGGTTGAGGAATTTAGGGGTAAAACGTCAAGACACGACTATAACGCACGGAAACTAGTAAGTTGAACTACTATGTCATAGGGTCTTGTAGTGGAGTTTTGGGCTGTTGTATAATGGTTAAAACGCATAGAAATGACTCCCGTACTTAGAATGACATGAGTAGGGGTTAAACGTCCGGGTACGAATCCCCAAGGACTACCCAAGGGGTCCTTGAGGAGGACCCCAATACTGCCCAAAAAGCTGTCAAGACACATTGGTTCACGGAGGCAAATCACGCCCCTTAGACCGGTCCGCGCCCCGAAGATCATGGACATGGGTTAGGATTTAGTCTAGTGAGGCTTGGCCTTCATTTTTGAGCTACAGCCACCAACCACGGATGGACAGCTCGAGACGTCAACCTATCCACGGTCCGTGGATGGGGAGCCGTGGTTTGCACCTGTGCAATCTGGTTTGGCTCGGCAAGTGTAGGGGTGAATTGGTAAATTCACCCCCAAGTCCTAATAACTTAGGGGACGGTTATTTTATGTTTATTTAGGTATTTTTAAGAGTATTAAAAGTGATTAAACCTATTTTAGAAGTTATTGTTACAAAACCCCAAATTCAAACTACCCTTCCCCTCCAAAAGACTTTCTCTAGAACCTTCATAGAAGTTGAAGACTCCAAGCTTCCAAGGTCAATTTCTCCATGGTTTTCAAAGTGTTTTCAAGGAGATTTTGTGGGAAGCAATAACAAGGTATGGTGGTCTTGATACTTGTCTAATTTTCCATTCAAGGAGCCAATTCAAAGTAGATTTCAAATCATGAAAATCTAGGTTTTGACTCAATCTCATGGGTTCTTTCATCAAATGATTTTAAAGGTTTACTAATGTCAATTTATGATTATATTGATGTTTAATTGATGATTTTACTCTATGAACCCATGATTTCTCTCAATTTCTAAATTTAGCCTTATGAAGTGGGTTTGTTGATTATGAATAAATGATGATGGACTTATGGGTGGATTGATTTAGATTATTAATTTGTATCATTATCTATGCCTAATTGTGGTAAATTGTTGGTGAATTGAGGATTTGTGATCATAGCCTTGAAAGGGAAAGTTTGACCTAAACTCATGTTAAAGTAGAATTGTGCTTGAATTTTTTATCCACTCGAAAAATGGAGGTGTTTACTTACTTTGTATATTGATCCAATTGAAAGGTGGAGGTGTTTACTTATTATGAACAATGTGATCATGGCCTTGAAGGAATAGTGTGGGTAATTGAAGTATTATCATGATGTTGTATATATGAATGTGATGTAAAGCATGTGTGTGATCTAAAGGGATTAAAGATGATCATGTTTAGAGGCTAAGAGTGTTAGGATTGAATATTATCTGTCTATTAACACTTGTGAATGATGGTGATTATGTGAAAGGCTATACTCACATACACACACACACTTGAATGAATGAATGAACGAATTAAGTTCAATGATAATGTTAATGAGGAAGTACTTATTGAAAGGCTATTCTCAATTGTACTCTAATGAATGAATGCATATGATGTGTTGATTGAAAGGATATTCTTGATCTTACACTAATGAACGATAACGGGATTCTTAGATGTAAGGCTATTCTCATCTTTGAATCTATGAGCTATCCAATAAATGAATGTTGGGTTGAGATGGATGCCCTCACGTGAGTTGAGGTGGGGTGTCTAATAACAATCTCTTATCCCTTAATGTGATGAATGGTAAAATACTTTATGGGAATGTAAGCTAAGCACTGAGAGGATTTTGAATGAGATGGAAGCTCTCACGTGAGTTGAGGCAGGGTTTCTAGTAGCAATCTCTTGAGAGTGATTCCCTCACGTGGATTAAAACTATCATATATTAATTCCAAAATATAGCCTTCAATGGTCGAATTGGAGGCTTTACTTGAAACCCTAGGTTGATTCTTTTTCTTCAAGCTTTCTAGAGAGAGAATTATTGAGGAGGAAGACTTGTTCTTTTTTTTTGGGAATTGGAGAGAATGATTTCAGTTGGGGAACTCTAGGGATAAAAATATTTATATAAGACTTATGTAAGGTCAAAACGACATAGTGTTAGGATAGAATAATTCCGAAAAGACCTAAAATCCCCTAACCTAAAGTTGGCACAACCCCTAGATGGTGTCCTTCACGAGCCATTAAGGACCTCACCGGTTGTTGTGGCAGCCGTAGTCCTTTACCAGTGACCTGGGGAGAGGTCCCGTGTTGCATTGCTCCTTCACGACCACGCTAACGAGCCATTCGGCTCTTCACAATCCGTCTAGGGGCTCATAAGAGTAGGCCAACTCTTGGTTTGGTTCTTCCTCCTACACACAGGCGTTATAACGACTTGTCCCTCCTCCACATAAACTGTTAAGGCCCTCATCGAAGGGGTCCTTTCTTAGCTAGCCTTGGGAGACTTACCATGGGCCACCACACGGACCGTGATCCCCTTGACGGCCCGTCTTGGAGTCTGTAGAGGATCCATGGTTCAAGTGTTGGCCTCTGAGTTCATCCCATTACCCCTTTTTAGTTCTTTCTCGAATTCGAGGTGTTACAATATCTCCCCCTTGGGAACGTTCGTCCTTGACTGAGATTTACGACATCATAAGAGAGGTAGAAGCTCAATCTAACAGTCCATCATGAGTGCCATCACATAATGCACATATCCAAGGAGGAAACATCAACTCCAAGCTAAACATGTTCAAAACATCATATCATGAAGTCCATAGGAAATTCTTACTCAAAGCACATTTTTGATAATGCTCAACTATAGTTCATCTGATTCTAAGTGTAGGTAGTCGCAATCAGGTATAAAACCAATGAAGAGTTGGGGTACATCCCATTAGGAGTGGTACGCTAAAGAATTCGATTACGAAGTGAAAGCAGTACTCTAATCATTTGTAGAAGTACACATTTTCGAAACAATTAAAGTAAATGGAAGGTGTTTGAAAATTAATTTTAATTGGGGGGATTTGAGTTAATAATTAACAATTTCAAACAAGTAGGACTAAAAAAGTAGAGAGGGATCCTTGGGAGTGTGATCAATTGAATGCCAATTTCACTAAATGGGTGACTATTACTTACTAAATATCGTTGAATCTTAGTGGGTAGTCAAGGCTTTAGGTGTAATAGCCATTTCTCAATCAAGTATCACGAATCAAGTGAGTTCTCTCGTACCTCAACAAGCATAACAAATATAAACAACCCAATTCCTCAATTGATCTACTATTTCAAGCTAGATTGGTAAGATTGAATTTAGACCCACTTTGTCAAGCTAAGTCTACAATAATCCAATCATTATATTATCCAATTAATAGTTTTACCTCTAAATCCTCTTTCTCAAGCAAGCTTAGAATGCTTGACTAGAAATGCATTTGCAACTACAATTCATCAATTAAAACTCAACTACTAATTGAACCCACTGCAACTTAAAAATCAAATTAGTAAATACTAACACCCATAAGCTAATTGAAGCATTCAATCACATAATCACACCCCTAAGAATGGTGGTTTTAGCCACACATAATAAGAGCAAGAAATAGTTACCAAATATGTTTTCCATAAGCTTGGGTATTAATACACGTGTCTTTAAATTGCACAACTTGCATTCCAAATCAAAATAAACCCTAAATCTCTACTCAAAATGTCAAAAACGGTGTTAGAGATCAAAAACCTGAAACTAGACAATGTGGGAACTATCCAAAACATCAGATCTCCTTAATTCTCTTTTCAAATTCGCATTTATACGGTTCCAGATTTTTAGTTTTGGAGCCACTCGGTGGAACAAGTCGAGCTTCGCCGACCAGGTCGGTGACTCACTGAGTTCTCCTTTCCATCACCTTCTTGGCTTGTCTTTTCCACTCTTCCCTTCTGTTACTTCAAGCGATCAAGACTTCCATCACTGATTCATGTGGCGCGTCACTGAAGCTCTAATTTCCTCGCCGAGGTGACTTTGTCCATGGGTTGGCCTGCTGTAACTTTTGCCGAGCATCATCCTTGCATTTCTTCAGCTTTTTCGCTCCTTTTTGCCTGGTAATATCCTTCCCCTGCTCTTTTGCCTTCTTTGCTGCAAATTAGCATTTAAATATTAGTTTAGAGCATAAAATAGGCATTGAGAAAACTAAAACTCTAGATATTAAGCCCTAAATGAGTCAAAATCCCAGACACATCAACACCCCAAACTTAAAATTTTGCATGTCCTCAAGTAAAACACAAGATCAATCAGTTCAACATAGATGTATACAAATAGTGCTACTCAAGACTCAACTTGAATTGACAAGAGGTTCAATCTACCCATGCAATGTTCAATTGTGTACTACAAGTTTCAAATTGTGACTAGCCTTCATTAAATAGAACTCAAGCTCACAGTGCTTGCTTCAAATGCAAATTCGAGCTTAACAAGAGTATTTGAATGCCTTAACATCAAGTATGATTATATGCTCACACAAAGCTCATCAAGTTTTCAGATTTAAGGAATCAAAAGCAACTCTCACACTTTTAAAGATAAACACATGCATGATTCAACCCATAGGCTTGCCCGTATTTTCTAATCAACATGACTCTAAGCTCAATCAAGATCATAAAGGTCTGTCAAAGTTGTAATTGGGATTAGGGTAAAGGTCTGATCATTATGGCTTAGTGACTTCTACCATCATGAAGCATGGGTAGAAGTCATTGGATACCCCATTCTTTTATTCATTGCACAAACTTTATTGCAACATTCACTTTCTTTTTCAATCTTTTTCTTATATTTTTTATATATATGGAGGGGTTCCGTATCTTTTAACACAATCCATCAAGGGGAAATTTTCACCAAAATCTTGATTTTCCTTCTTTTTAACCATACCCCCAACTTAGGCTTTTGGCCAAAGTTGGCTATTCAAACGGACCAATGTTTCATAAAGGGTTTAGTTGATAGGAAGAAGAGGTCAAATGTGCTCATGTTTTCATCCAAAGAAAAGGTTAAGCTCAAATTGTGCCAAGCTAGGTTCACACTCTCACAAGGTGGTCACAAAGAGGTATACTAGCACGTTTGTTGACTCTCCAAAAAAATTTCCTAAGATCATCTCTATCATTCCCCTAAATTAGTCGATTTGACTAACGGGGCAAGTTATAGGTATTACCAAGCACATGTTTCAAGACAATCTCACACACATGGCATTCAACAAAATAATCAATTAAGATTCTACAATTCCAGCTTGCGTGCAACGATCATCACAAGATTCATCTCAACAATCGGCTAGTCACAATGAGATGCTAAGAGTTCACACATAACTTATGCAACTCAAATTTGCCTCATTGGAATTGCACAAACATATCTTTCAATCAAGAGCACTATCCAAGTCATCGGTATTGATCGCAACCGATATTCAAATATGCAAGAGAACAGCCACATTCACAAACATCAAGAGGTGGAATTTTAAATTTAGATTAAAAACCAATCGACATTCACATTAAAAACCAAAAACCATAGTCACACCAAGTAAGCCTAAAAAGCTAAAAAAAATCACACAATCACAAAAACAACCCAAAAGAGGCAGATATGAAGATACCGTACCCCGCTACACAAAACTAACAATTGTCCTTAATGTAAAAGAAATGAATAGTCTCAAAATAAAACTAAAGAGAGTCAAGATCCCCCTACCAGGCTAAGCCTGAGGTGAACTCTGCACATCCGTGACTCTCTCAATCTGGGCATCAATGCCTGGCTCAGCTCCATTCTGCGCTCCACTAGAGCCCACCATCGATGTATCTCAAAGAGAGGCCTCCATAATTGTCTGAACCATCACGCCCTCTAAATCCTCAAGGTCATCATACACTGATGCATTTGGTGTACCAAGCTCCTCCTCATCAGTCTTGGGAGTATCAGACTCTGCATCCTCATCAGCCACAACATCTCCGATCGTAGTAGCCGGGGGGATCTCAGAAATTGCTGGGAACTATATACTCAGGACCTAGAGTAGGTCCACCACGCTGAAAAACATAAACAGATTCATGGATTTAAGCTCATCCACATCACATCTCAGGCTAGAAACATCGGCTCTCAAAACCGTCACATTATCAGATTGTCGTCCACTCTACTTGTATGCCTAAACTCTCACCATGAAGGCATCTAATGCTAAGCCATGTGCAGTGATCAACTTCTGGTACTTTACTCAACTCAGCCCGAATAGGATCTATGGCAGTAGCAATGGCCCTCTCCATCATACCAGGGACAACAACCTCTACCCGGGAGGCACGTACATTAGTAGATTGGGCTGGATGGCACATCTTGAACAACATAGCCTGAGTCAATGGGGGCTTGGAAGAAGCAACAGGGTACCTAAAGGCTCATCGGCCTGAGTGGGAGGGGTTGTGTCTGGCTCTAGCATCTCCCCATCAACAACTAGGGAAGTGTCCACTAGTGCAGCTCTTGTCCTCTCAGCCTTGTCTCTAGTGTACTCAACCTCGATCCTCCAGATGTTAGTAGAGGAAATGGTAGTCACTTCCACATCTGTCTTCTCCCCAAATGGCACATGACCACGCCAGCACAACTCTATGATCAATACCGAGAAAGAGAATGAGCTCTGACTCCTCTTAGCCCTCATGGACATCTCCTGCTCAATAATCAATATGATATTTAGATCATGTCGGGCAATAATGGATCCCAACAACGCCACCTTAGGATGCCAAAGTATTGACTCATTCAGGGAAGGAATCAAGGTGCTTTTAATAAATCCTAAACAATACCGAGCAGCCACATTCAAGTTCTTCTTCTATGTCTGAACTCTTGGCTGAATATGTGGAGGTGTGCTGTCGGAGATAGGAGGAGCCAACCAACCCTTCAAGTCATCAAAGGTCTTCTTCTGTAAACGATCCACCAAGAATTGAATCACATTTATCGTGCACCCCAGCACCTCATTAATATCCATCCTGCTACATTTAACCTTCTTAACGTACACGACCACATGGTCAACTGGTGCAAACGAGTCGACCTTATTCTTCCCCTTAGGCATACACTTTCCATACTCAACATAAAATTCTCGGACCTATGAATGTATATATGTAACTCAGGTCCGTGTAAAGATATCAAACTTATGGAACTTGATGGTGTTCAACACTTCCCGGTACATGTCCACCACTCCAACTATAAACAACCTCTTCTCAAAGATAGTCCTCAGCCCGACAACCTTTAATTTGTTCAGTGATCGAGGGGGAGGTGCATGTACTGGAGGCACTAGAGGTACCTGATCAACCGTCAATTCTGGAGGTGGAGGGGGTGTAGGAGTAACCGTTATCCTGGCTGGGTGATGTAGTGCTTTAGAGCGTAGCTCAGCTCTCCTCCTTTGCAAGATTTGGTCATCTTCTGGCTCGAATAGGGAGATTGGTAATCTAGACCCCGAGTTTCCCTCACTGTTAGACTCTGAGGTGGTACGGTAGGTGTCGTAGATACCCATACTGTTTGAGCTACCCTCCACTAGACTTTGATCGCCAGGCCTCTTACCCTTTCATTTGCTCTTCCGCCATGTCGGAGGAAGTTTTGCTTGTGTAGCTCGTGAGGGAGAAACACCCTCGTTTATCACTATTCCCCGTGCTCTCTTCCAGGGTGGTTGATTTCTGCCTGAACCTTAGGTCTGGTCATACCTGGAATAAAACAGGAAATAAACCAATACGTTAGAAATAGTTCAAAAAAATATCGAAGTTTAAAAACCTGCATGAAAATTCGCCACCTAGTTCGGCGAACCAAATCGAGCATGCCGAAAGGTCCAAAATAAAATTGCTCAGACATCAGCACAGGTCACGCAAATACATGGCCTTTCGACGATTCGCCGACACCATTTAGCAAACTAAAAGTAGCTCACTGAAAGTTACAGATTATTTTCCTAAATTAGGGCTGAGAAAGGGCGAGCAAACAGACATTCGGTGAGTCGTCGAGTGAACTTGGCAATCTCAGGCATATCACCGAATGTTATAGAATAAAATCATAAAAATTGAAGAACAAAAAGGCGATCAAGGAGTCACTTGGAGAACTGACCTTCAATTTTTAACTAAGCTCGTCGACTGGTCCCTCGTGCCATTTTTTACCCAGACCTTCAATTTTTAACCCACAGCCCACGATAATAGAAATTAAGCATTATTCTATGCAATTAAGCTCAGTCCCATACCAATAATGACCCTGGTGTACTCAGACTTCCCCGTTTTTGTCTAAAATTGAACAATCAACATCTTTTTCCCTTATGAATGATGTCACCCTCTCTATCATTGGGTAAATTAAGTCGATCGGTACAATACAAGCTAGTCAGACTTCACCCATAACAGACCCAACATACAAGCAATAAACACCCATGATTTCAATCAATTCTAAACACGGAAATCAACAATTATGGGCTAAATACAAACAATAACATGATACGATAGTAGCCCTTACTTCAAAATCAATCAACTACTCAAGATTAGGCAATAGATCCAATAACATACAAGCATGCATCACAAACTACTAAAATTTAAGTCAAGTTTAGGACACTAACCTCAAAAGTATATACAAATGTTACGCAAGAAAATTCAGAAGCAAAAGTGCAAAGCAAAAATTCCCTCGAGTAATTGATCCCCACACAAAAGCAACAAGCAAAAGCGATCTAAAATTGGATTGTAAAGTGCAAAAGTCAGAAAATGTGAAATGAGGGGAATTTTGAATTTAAAATGGTTGATGCCTTTTTGACCCTTCAGTTCGCACGCTAGTCGGCGATCTCCACTTATTTCGTTGACTATTCGGCAATGCGCCAAATAGTACTTGTATCCTCCAAATGTTATGGAACTCCAACCATTTAGTTAGTCAATACGGTGGTCCTGATCAGGCTCGTCGACCTGTTCGGCGAGTCGCCCATCGGTGCCTGGGCTCGCCTAATTCCTTTTTTCCCAAAACTTTAAATTTTCAACCTGCACATCTAACACCCGTTATTCAACCAAAAACATTAGAAACTAAAGACTTGGGCTTCCTCCTAAGAAGCGCCATATTTAACGTTTTGGCACGATGAATACATGCTTTAAAACTTCATTCTTTGGGTTTACCATGGTATCACTCGGTAAACGTCCTTTTGGTCTTGGGTTTAAATGAGTCGAGATTTGACCCATTTATGTGAGGTAATTGTTAGGTTCAGAGATGAGACGTCATCTTTCATTTCCTTTAGCACTTTGTCTGATCCTTCCACTTTGTTGATATTATGTGCAAGCATATCTTCTGTGCGGAAATTTTCAAGATCAGCCCTTTGCTATTTTGGCTTTTGACGCTCATGGGGAGATACATATATCTCTTTGTCACCATCCTATTCTCTCCAATTCATCCCACGGTGACGCTATTCCCTATCTCAGTCTCTTCAACAATCATTGCAATCCCTATTCCAGCCTTGGACAGTTCGGGCGGAAACCTCCTCCTTGATTTGTTAGGAACTGTACTTCCTCATTGTACATAGTGTCAAATTCCGCTTCATCAGGATTAACTCCATTAACTCAAATCGCATGCACAAGCTTAGAACCACTACCCATAATGTGTTTTGATAGTAGTTCCATTTGGGTCATCATCTTGGCTGTGTTTGCATCCCATTCTTGGTCATTTTCCATTTGTTCCTTTGTCATCCTGAAGTTCAAATGAGACACTTGATCTTCTCTAGTGTACCAAGGACGATTGATTTTTGTCATCTCATCAAGAAGAGTAGATTTATTTCAAAATGGTTGTTACATAATTGCTCTTTGAACGACCTGGTCTGCCACACGTTTGTTGACTAAATCTAGACTCCGGTAGAAGTATTGTAATAATACATTGTTCAGGAGTCCATGAGTTGGACATTGGAGTAGCAATTTTTGGAACCTCAGCCATGTTTCATTAATTGGTTCACCATCCACTCGCTTAAAGTTCTAAAAATTATATCTCAAAGTCACCATCTTCGAGGGAGGGAGAAACCTTACATAAAATGCATCAGTGAGCTCATCAGAAGAAGTGATTGAATCCCTTGATAACTCAACCAACCACTTTCTTGCCTCCCCCATTAGGGAAAAGGGAAACAAACGAAGTCGAACTGACTCTTGAGAAATGTTCTTAAAAAAAATGGCCCACACATATCCACAAAGTTCCGAATGTGGTCATGAGGATCCTCAGTAGCTAACCCTCCAAATAGACCCTTCATGTGCAACAACTGCAACATAGTGCTAGTCACATGAAACACCATATTGCCCAAAATCGGAGGCAATCGAATAGCACCCACATTTCCCAGCAGATCTTCATTGACATCGTTCAACTTACCGATGTAATCATTGTGCCCAAGTTGGCTAGCATTGCTTCCATTAACACTCATCTATTCACCGGTTTAACAGCACTCAACAAAACACAAAAATAAGCTGATTTAACTATAACACAATCAGTTCACAACTAAACATCACTAAAAGAATTCTAAAAACCCCTCCCCGACTACGACACCATTCTTTACAATGCTCCACTACACTTCATCTGATTCTAAGTGTAGGCGGTCGCAATCAAGTATAAACCAAACGAAGAATTGGGGTTGATCCCATAGGGAGTCGTACGGTAAATAATTCAATTACGAAGTGAAATGAGTGTTCTAATCATTTGTAGAAGTACACATTTTCAAAACAATTAAAGTAAATGGCAGGGGTTTGACAATTAATGTCAATTTGAGGGGATTTGTGTGAATAACTAACAACTTGAAACAATCAACACTAAACAAGTCGAGAGGTATCCGTGGGAGTGTGATCAATTGAATACCACTTTCGCTAAATGGGTGATTATTACTTTACAAAATCATGAATCTTAGTGGGTAGGCAAGGCTTTAGGTGTAATAGCCATTTCTAAATTAACTATCATGAATCAAGTAAGTTCTCTCCAACCTCGACACGAATAACAAATATAAACAGCCCAATACCTCAATTAATCTACTCTTTCAAGCTAGATTGGTAAGATTGAATTTAGACCCACTTTCTCAAGCTAAGTGTACAATAACCCAATCATTACAATCATCAATTAATAGTTTTAACTCTAACACCTCTTTCTCGAGCAAGCTTAGAATGCTAGACTAGAAATGCATTTGCAACTACAATTCATCAATTAAAACTCAACTACTAATTGAACCCACTTCGAATCAACAATCAAATTAGAAAACACTAACACCCATAAGCTAATTTAAGAATTCAATCACATAATCACACCCCCCAAAAATGGGGGTTTTATCCACAAAAAATACATAACAAGAAATAGTTGCCAACTGTGTTTCCATCTTCTTGGATAATAATCCACAAGTCTTTAAAATGCACAAATTGAATTCCAAATCAAAATAAACCCTAAATCTCTTCTCTAAATGTCAAAGAACAGTGTTAGGAATCAAAAACCCAAGACTAGACAGTGTGGGGACTATCAAAAACCTCAGAATTCCTCAATTCTTTTTTTAAAATAGCATTTATACACTTTCAGATTTTCAGTTGCGGAGCCACTCGGCAGAATAAGTCGAGCTTCTGACCAGGTCGCTGAGTGCTCATTTACATTGCCTTCTTGGCTTGGCTTTTCAACTCTTTCATTCTGTGACTTTAGGATATCAAGACTTCTAACGCCACTTTATTCGGTGTGTCGTCGAAGCTCAAATTTCCTCGTCGAGTTCTTTGTCCATGGGCACGCCTACTGTAACTTTTCGCGAGCTGAAGAGCCACTTCGCGACTCGCCGAGTGACTTTGGCGAGCATCATCCTTGCTTTTCTTCGGCTTTTTTAGCTTTTTCGCTTCTTTTGCCCAGTAATGTCCTTGCCTTTGTCTTTTGCTTTCTTTGCTGCAGATTAGCATTTCAACATCAGTTTAGAGCATAAAATAGGCATTGAGTACACTAGAACTCTAGATATTAAGCCCTAAATGAGTTGAAATCTATAACTCATTAACGAACAAGTAACAATCAATCAAGTAAACTCATTTTATTCAAAATTTAAGCCTTTATGAACTTGCATAATGTGGAAATCATGAGAATATCTAAGACACAAGACACCAAGAGACTGAACCTTGAGGAACTAGATACCTCAAGGTTGAGTAGGGACGGAGGGAAAGATATGAGGACAATGGGACATCATATCGGCCTTGGCCTCCCAAGTAGCACCCTCAACTAACTGATTCCTCTAAAGAAATTTTACGGAAGCAAGTTCTTTCTTTCTCAATCGTTTAATTGCCGGTCTAAAATCTCAACCGAAACTTCTTCATAAGAAAGATTCTCCTTAACTCCCAAACCTTCTAAGGGAACTATAGATGTCAGATCTTCAACACACTTTTTCAACAATGAAACATGGAAAACTGGATGTACCAATGCCAATTCATTAGGCAATACAAAGTTCTGATCCGCCTCAAAATCTGATATGGGACCCACATAATGGGGATTGAGTTTCCCTTTCTTGCCAAACCTCATTAGACCCTCCATGGGTGAGATATTCAAGTAGACCCAATCTTGAACATCAAACTCAAAATCTCTTTTTCTAACATCGGCATAAGACTTTTGCCGACTTAGAGACGTTTTCAACCTTTCTCTAATGAGTCGAACTTTCTCCATAGCCTCATGTACCAACTCGGGACATATTAGGGAAACTTCACCCACCTCAAACCAACCTATTGGAGATCTACACCTCCCACCATATTTGGCCTCAAATGGAGCCATACCAATGCTTGAGTGATAACTATTGTTGTAGCAAACACAATCAAAGGCAACTAATCATCCCAATTACACATGCTCTCAACATATATTCCATAGTTTTGATACTACACTCTGCTTTCCCATCGATTTATGGGTGAAAGGTCGTACTAAGCTTAACACGAGTACAAAATCCTTTGGGAAAGATTTCAAAAACTGTGAAGTGAATTGGGTACCATAACCGGAGATAAAGGATAAGGGAACTCCATGAAACCTCATCATTTCCTTCAAATACAACTTGGTGTAGTCCTTCGTCGAATAAGAAATATTGATAGGAATGAAAGGATCCACTTTCGTCATCCGATCTACAATAACCCAAATTGAGTCACGTTATCACCGAGTGCGAGGCAACCCAACAATAAAGTCCAAGTTCAAGTCTTCCCACTTCCAAGTAGGAATGCTAATATCTTGAGATAAACCTCTCGGCTTTTGATGCTGAACTTTCACTTGTTGATAATTGGGACATTTGCCACCAAATCCGTAATACCTTACTTATTCTTATTCCACCAATAGATCTCCCACAAGTTACGATAAATCTTGGTGGCTCTTGGGTGAATGGAATATCGAGAACTATGGGCTTGTTACAAAATTTGTCCTCTCAAGTCATATAGATTAGGAATACACAAACGACCTTGATATGTAAGCACACCCTCTCCC
>JAJOOR010018215.1:0-30163 GCA_036250505.1 Solanum acaule | reverse complement strand
ATATATATATATATATATATATATATATATATATATATAACCAAGCTGTAGAAGAGAGATGAACACATATCATAACTACAATATATTACATTAACAAACTCATTACTTATGTAGTCCTGAATAAATTAATGTTTGTATACTGCTTAATTTTGTCTTAATTTATGTGTCATTTTTTGAATTTTTGAGATTCAATTAAGTTTTTCTTACCGCAATTTATTTTATATTTCTTTCAAAGACTTTGAATGTCACGACCCAACCCACCGGATCGTGCGGGCACCCACTCTAACACCTAAGTAGGAGAACTCTCATATCCCAATAGTAAAAACATACGGAAATTAAAGAAAACAAAAATAAATATAATACTTATGATTTTATAAACAATACCCTTAGACACACTTTTTGGTTTAACTTTTAAGTAATTTAAACAACTCCCATGATTCTAGTCTAAACAGGTACAAGAGCTACTAAGAGTACATCTGGACAAGATAAATAAAGACACAGCTCCCACCATGCGGAAGGAAGAATAGAAGCTGCTGAAGAGTTCTTCGTCTTCACCTAATGAAACGTCACCAATCCTGCATCCAGACTATGTCAAAAGACATTGCAAGAGTAGTGTCAGTACAAAACACACATATAGGTAGGCATCATTAGTCCACCCAATGCCCACCACATAACATAAGAAACCAACTAGTAGAAATATATGATAGACCACTCGCTTCTCCACCTTTACTCTCTCTCTTGAAATACTTCCAATATACACTAGTATTCTGACCACTCACATTCTTCTCAATCAACCTACCTACCAGGTACTTAATCATAGCCTAACCATTCTAACACATAGAGAAATCCCCTAATTACAACCACCAACATTTCAACTAATTGTTCATGTCATACCCCTACTTCCTAGTCACATTACCCAACCATAGTCACATAATTCATTATATCAAGCTCACTCAACACTAAACCCAATCTCTTTCCCCCAAGGTGAAATCCACCTAAGCATATTTCATCACCCACGCTTCCTCTAATTCTCGCCACTACAACACATGAACAACCATTACTATATATTACTCGCCCCTTAAATACTTAACCCTTCCACTATACCCAACGAGTCCAACATGTATAAGTCAATGAACAACATAATCACATGTATAACAAACATATACAATATCATCAACATTTACGAACAATGAACACCTTTGTCAAGTCACATAATTAAGCCACATCATTGGTCCTCTAATGGAACCCAAACACAAATAGTTAGTTATGCTGGAACGTGGAAACCGAACCAAGTTAGTTATGTCGAAACGTAGCAACTGATCCCATAGTTATGCCGAAATATGGCAACTGATCTAATAGTTATGTCGGGACGTGGCAACCGATCCAAGTTAGTTATGCCAGAATGTGGCAACCGATCCAAGTTAGTTATGCCGGAACGTGGCAACCGATCTATTCAACACATCACAATTACAAATACAAGTATATCCTCAAGATCATACATTTAATCCTGATTTCATGTCAATGATATTTCACCCATCTTATTCATACAAATGTGATCAACAATGCAACATTATCAGCATACGTTAATTTGTCATGCTTAGCCCTAGTTCATCATCTAAGGCATCTTTCTAGGGTTTAATCACAATTTATAAAATTCCTCAATCAATCACCCAAATTTATGGTCTAGCATACGTTCATAATTTTAAATTCCATTATGACTCCATATTCTTATTCTTGAAACAATTCTATCCAAGATAGCAATTCTAGAAGCCCTAACAAGTCATCAATTTCTCTTCTCAAGGCATAAACCCAATTTCTTTGATTTCTAGGAATTACCTATGGAATTCACTTGGTGCGCGAAGGTCTACACATAAACCCTACCATTGATTTACATATATTACATAGCAAACACAGATTTATAACTACTCAATTTATAAAACCTAGCCTACCTGGGCGCCAAGTAGTTGCACTGAGTTTTTGGCTTTGATTCGGGTTTTCTGGGTTTCGTGACGGTGGATTTGTCTAAGAATTCGCAAGATTTCACCAACCTCATGCCTATAATCTCCTTCTCGTTCCTTCCTAAGCTTAGAGCAGCTTTTCTAAGGTTTATAGGGTGTTTTATGACTTATTTAGGTATTTTAGGAAGATAGAGAAAATAGGATTTCTCGTAATTTACATTTTGTCTCGCCTATTCCTCCTTGGCGCTCACTTACCCCACTTTGGCATCGCCGCCCTAGCGGCACCTGGCCCGCTGTGGTGGGACAGTGGCCCAGAATTCCCCGAATTTTGGTTTCTTCTAATTAACGATGGTTCGGGTCGATACAATAGATACCAATTTACCCCTCGTTCGTCCCCGAATGACTTATGTTTGGGTAATCACATGCCATAATTTCTGGAGTACTTCCAAACTAATGGGTAAGGTCAACACGAAACCACCACCACAAATGGTGACTTTTCAAATAGTTGATACTAGTAAGGTGCTATACTCAAGGATCGGAAGAAGATTGAGACAACACACGAGAAATGAAAGTGGTTAACTACACAGTCTGACCTGCCAGGGCGGTAGCCCTCCTGCTGAGGTGGGGTCGCTGTGGTGATAGATCTCCCGCTGGAGCTAGAGATCGAGAACCAGTACATAGGGGAAAAGAATGAAACTTCCCCCATTTCCTCCTATTCTCTCAAAAAATTTCCCCAAAAACCCTCTCAACTCGTTTGCTCGAAACGTCAAATTAAGGTAGGCTTCTTGTTCTTACACTCTTTACTTCAATATTTGATTAACATTGATTGCATGCTACTTATCTAATTACATAGAAACAGATTATGGGTAGTTATTTGAAAATAACTTAAATTGCTAGTTTGATAGAATAACGTAGCATGGGTACTCCCCTTACATCCACAACGTCCTAGGTGTAAGGATTTCAGAAAAGCATGATCGATTCGACACAAAAATAGGTGGGGGAAGTTGAAGGGTTTCTTGGTGTAAAACTCTGATTTAGGCCTCTTTTTGAAGTTATTTTGCCGAAATGATTGCTTATTTATGTTCTAGGATAGTTAATTAACTCTGATCTACTGAAATTCTGTCGAAAATGGGGGTTTTGGGATGAAAAGGTGCCATTGTCGCGCCTGGTGTTTGTCCCAGATGAAGGCCACTCTAGCGACCTTCATGCCGCTATGACGTCCTTCATAATCCCGCCAAGGCGGGATTATGGTCGCTGTGGTGGAATATGTCGGGCAGTGCCCTAACCCCTAAACACCCAAAATTTTCTCTTTCCTTAAATTCTTGCCTTACACCAACTATCCTATCGCGTTCTAACTTATATTCAACTTATTGTAGGCTTTCTAAATGGCAGGAAAAAATGACGAACACTTACCTTTCATCCGGTTTCCCGATGCCGTGAGTCGGGAGAGACATCGCGACAACCATAATACGGGGTTCTGTTGCAAGTGAGGTTTCGTGTTGCACAAGCTAGAGGAGAAGGTCTCTGCCTTTTATGCTCGCTTGATGGAGTTCGGATGGGCTCCACTGACTGAGGCTCCCCCAGATGCACGCTCTACTTGGGTGAGGGAGTTCTACGCCATCCTGCCTACTATGCGATGGGACAACCCTCACCCCATCATCCGCATCAGGGGAGTTGACTTCCTCTGAACGCCACTACTATCAATGAGGTCCTAGAGGTACCAAAGGTCCCGAACCATGAATACGAGGCTAGGATAAGGGATATGGATCTGGAGTGGCTGAGAGACACTCTGGTTGAGCCTACGCATCGGGATTAGGTATATTGGGCTACTGTTGAGGGTATTACTAGCACGAATTGGTCACCCGATGTTAAGAGGTGGCTACACTTGGTGACTAGGAGGATCCGCCCGTCGGGCAACAGCACAGACATGACCTTTCCTTGGGCTCTGGTGGCGGTGTGTGCTATACAGGGAATGCCGTTAAATATAGGGGTGCAGATCATCTCAGAACGGAAGATGTTTTACCGGGGTAACAAGAAGGTTTTCTTCCTACTGGGGCTTATTACTGCTCTATGTAAGCGGGCGGGAGTGCCACTTTTCGACGTCGATGAGGTACTTCCTATGGATCCCCCCTTTCACCCTCTTTTGGTTAGACAGGGCTCTACTTCTAGGAGCAAGAGGAGGAGGACGGGAAAGGCTAGCAACAGTAAGGCGGTCGTGCATTTAGACGATGATGACCCACTCTCAGGTGCACGGGTTGAAGAGGATCTGGAGGCTGTCCGAAAGAGAATGTGGAGTGCCTACGCCGACTTCACTCCGGTTCCACCCAGAACCGTCCTAGAGGTCGAGATGCTCCGTCACCAGCTCCACCAGGAGAGGAGGAAGGGTGTGGGGAGGGATCGCTTGATGGCTTGGATGTGGAAGACTATTAATGCCATTTTTACTTGTGTTGCCCCTAGCAAGAAGATTCCCCAGCTTGATCCGACGGACTACACGTAATTTCCTATGCTGAATGAGGGCCTGGGTTGGCGTAATACCCCCAAAGGATCTTGACTCCGATGTGGACACCACCCAGTCTGAGAGTTCCTAATTTGACTATTATTTCACCCTCTTGGCTTTGTAAATCTAAGACCACTTGTTTTTATCTTTCGACTCTCTTAAGTTTTGGTAGTACATGGATGCTTGTTTTTGTTGTCTAAAGCAGCCTACCATTTAATCTAAAGGTTTTCATAATATATTACTTTTGTTGTTGAACACTGTTAGGATTGTAGGGGTTGTTCGGACCCCAATTGGGTTGACATTTTGAAGTTCGGGAAAACAGGAGAGGCTGGATTGAGGTTCTGCCTCGCCCTGACCCGCTCTGGCGGGAAAAAATCCCGCTCTGGCGGTGTCTCTATGGAGGGAATAATCCCACCCCAGCGGCTCAGACAAGACCGAAGCCAGGCTAATAATCTCTAGGTTCTTATCATTTTTCCTTGATTTCCCCTAGGTTTCCAATTTAACCAAACAATCTACGAAAATCATTAACTAATCCGAATCAATCTTAACGACATGGCACCCCACTAGTTCTCATTAATTCAACGTTACACCCATACATCCCCAGGATACACCCAGACATTCACACGATTATTAATTGGTTGCGACGCACGTCCAGATTCCATTTTACGAATCACCTCGTAAATTAGCTAGACCCTCGCACCAGCTAAATTCTGACTTTCTTTTTCTCAACGGTTTTTACGTTACACGAGTAGTTGCACTTAATAATTTCCACAACTCAACCAACACATCGCTCATATTAAGGTTTAAACACACACATTTATAGCATGCATATTCACCTGATAACATTCAAGCAATTACAACTTCATATCTGCAATTAATTTAAACAGCAAGAATCACACAGTCCCAGTTATTTCAGGCAACAAGAAGCACACATTCACAGTTTCCAAAATACAATGCATAGGCAATTTCAATTTATTAGTTAGTTCGTTCCATGTATGACAATTACTAGTCATCCATGCTCCTTATAGCCCCTAAGGCTAGATACCAGTTGAAACCTTCCCAATTCCAATTAACTTGCTTGTGCTCCTTCAGTCGTGACCACGACTTCCGGTTCACTTTATTGAGATACCAATTGGACTCAATTCATACCACAAGTGACACTTCGCACGAAAGGAGAGAATGAGTGGAACAATTTCCTAGAATTCTTCCTAGCTTCCTGAAGATTAGATGTGGACGTCAACACACCAATCCGCAGGAGTCTAGTCCACATTTTACTCCTGTACGGGGAGACCAGTAACCTAGGCTCTGATACCAATTTGTCACGACCCAACCCACCGGATCATACGAGCACCCACTCTAACAACTAAGTAGAAGAACCCTTATATCCCAATAGTAAAAACATGCGGAAATTAAAGAAAACAAAAATAAATATAATATTTATGATTTTATAAACAATACCCTTAGACACACTTTTTGGTTTAACTTGTAAGTAATTTAAATAACTCCCATGAATCTAGTCTAAACAGGTACAAGAGCTACTAAGAGTACATCTGGACAAGATAAATAAAGACACAGCTCCCACCATGCGGAAGGAAGAATAGAAGCTGTTGAAGAGTTCTTCGTCTTCACCTAATGAAACGTCACCAATCCTGCATCCAAACTATGTCAAAATACATAGTAGTATCAGTACAAAACACACGTACTGGTAGGCATCATTGGTCAACCCGATGCCCACCACATAACATAAGAAACCAACTAGTAGAAATATACGATAGACCACTCGCTTCTCCACCTTTACTCTCTCTTGAAATACTTCCAATATACACTAGTATTCTAACCACTCACATTCTTCTCAATCAACCTACCTACTAGGTACATGATCATTGCTAACCATTCTAACACATAGAGAAATCCCCTAATTACAACCACCAACATTTCAACTAACCGTTAACGTCATACCCCTACTTCCTAGTCACATTACCCAACCATAGTCACATAATTCATTACATCAAGCTCCCTCAACCCTAAACCCAATCTCTTTCCCCCAAGGTGAAATCCACCTAAGCATATTTCATCACCCACGCTTCCTCTACTTCTCGCCACTACAACACATGAACAACCATTACAATATATTACTCGCCCCTTAAATACTTAACCCTTCCACTATACCCAACGAGTCCAACATGTATAAGTCAATGAACAACATAATCACATATATAACGAACGTATACAATATCACCAACATTTACGAACAACAAACACCTTTGTCAAGTCACACAATTAAGCCACATCATTGGTCCTCTCATGGAACCCAAATCCAAACAGTTAGTTAGGCCAGAATGTGGCAACCATTCCAAGTTAGTTATGCCGGAACGTGGCAACCGATCCCATAGTTATGTCGAAACGTGGCAACCGATCCAATAGTTATGCCGAAACGTGGCAACCGATCCAAGTTAGTTATGCCGAAACGTGGCAACTGATTCATTCAACACATCACAATCACAAACACAAGAATATCCTCAAGATCATACATTTAACCATGATTTAATGTCAATGATAATTCACCCATCTTATTCACACAAGTGTGATCAACAATGTAACATTATCAGCATACGTTAATTTTTCATGCTTATCCCTAGTTCATCATCTAAGGCTTCTTTCTATGGTTTAATCACAATTTATAGAATTCCTCAATCAATCACCCCAATTTATGGTCTAGCATACGTTGATAATTTTAGGAAGATGGATAAAATAGGATTTCTCATAATTTACGTTCTGCCTCTCCTATCCCGCCTTGGCGCCCACTTACCCCACTTTGGCGCTGACACCCTAGCGGCATCTGACCCGCTGTGGCGGGACAGTGGCCCAGAATTCCCTGAATTTTTGTTTCTCCTTTACATTGAATTATCAAGTATAGTAATTATTGTATTTTTGACGTAGTTTTCAATATATACATTTTTAAAAAAAATGAAAGTTCATGCCTGAATTCAAAGTTAAGATTAAATTATTTTACTCTTAAAATTTGAACTATGCAACATTATTGAGAAACACACAGCACTTGCTAGCTATTCTCTTCAAGAACACTAACTTATATCTATATATAAAAGGAGAAGAAAAAATGACACATGTCAACACCACAAATTTTTAGTATTTTAAATAAATTTTAAATAATTAATAATCAATAATTAAATAAATAAATATAGACACATGTCAGTAATTAAAATAGTGGGATCATTTTTAAATTTTTGTAAATGTTAAGTATTATTTTTTAAATTTTTAGTTACGTTAAGGGAAGTAATGGATTCCTAAAATATAGGTAACTGATTAAGTATTTTCTTCTTCTATTTTAAAATTTTCATAATTGAAATTATTTTAATTTATAAATTGAAATTTATCCAAAAAAGTAATTCAATAAAAATTAGAAATATTTTTTGCATTTAAAAAGAAGATTTATATTAACGGAAAAAAAAACACAAAGGAAGATTCAATGGGAGTTTTTGCACTTTTCTCTAATATTTGTGTCACAGTGAAAAAAAATTACAGAGCAATCGTCATGATAAAAAAAAACAGTTACAGAAACACGAGTATCACAGTAAAAGGAAACAATTACAATTTATATATATATATATATATATATATATCAGGAGAGATAAAAGTATCACGTGTTCTTGCTACAATTATTCTCAATTTCAAATTTTAAATTATAACTAATTAATTATTATAAATTTAAACTTTAAATAATAAACTAATCTATGTATATTACAAATTGGCAATGACAATTTAAATTTATTAAATAGGCATTTTAAAAAACAAATTTATCGGTTTTAAAAATTAAAAATTTTAAATTATTAATAGTCATTTGCAAATCAACTTTTAAAATTTGAACCAGTAGTAGTTACAGCTTCTTAATTCTTATCCTTACATCTTCTATAAAATAGAAAAAGGAGTTATAAAAATGATGATTTAAGTTCAGTAAGCACAATTATGCTACTAAAATATAGGAATTACAAATTTATGTTTATATCTAAAAATTTAATACACAAATTTATTTAGCCTATTTTGAGAAACTATATTTCCACACAATACTCGTGAAGATATTGCTTACAAATAATTCTACTAAAAATTTAGGAAATTAAATTTTAAAAATAAATGGCATAGCTGTATTTAAAAAAAAAAAAAAAAAGTACACAATGCAGTATCATACACAAATGCACGTTTCATGTTATTAAATGAGGTAATTTTGTTACACATATTAAATACAGTCTTTATTATTGAATTGAAAATTAATTAAAAGTCTATGTAAAATAATGAAAAAAAAATCAACTAACTACCTACCAACTTCCCAATTCTATCTTAAATTAAAAACTGTTAGAATTTTTTTTATTATAAACTAATTAAAAAATTTCAAATTAATTTTATAGTAGTTAAAATTCTCAATTATTAATGAAAAAAATCAACTAACTACCTACTAACTCCCCAGTTATATCTTAAATTAAAAACTGCGAGAATTTTTTTTTATAAACTAATTTAAAATTTTCAAATTAATTTTATAGTAATTAAAATTCTCAATTATTACATTTAAAAATTATATATATCAAAAGACAAGAATTACTATCCTATTTTTTAAATCTTGCATTATATTTTTAACTTTCTACTTTAGAAAGATTAAAATAAAATTAGTAACAAATTCACGTCCCTTACCCCTATCTCGGACTAAGTTTAATGTAGTTATAACTTCTCAAGTTTTTATCTTTAAATCTACCGCCTACAATTTTTCACTCTTCTTTTCTCTTTGTTCTCTTTGCTCAATAATGGTGAAGAAATGGCTTGATACATACTCATATTGATCTTCTTAACATGTTAATGGGACAAACTAATATTTCTAAAACAACTATTCTTTAAAGGTATAATGTCAATTTTCTCCCTAAATTTACTTTCATATTTTTCTTAATAGTTTTAAATTTGAAACTTCTTGCTTTAATTTTTACTTTGACATTGATAGATATTTGCGAAAAATTTCAAGCAACATTTTTTGGATTTCTTTCTAAATAGTTGAATTGCTTTAAATTTAATCTTTTATATCAATCCATGTACATTTTATGGAGTTGTTTTAAACTATTTGTAAAATATTTTTGCAAGGATTAAATTCAATTCACCTTCATAGTTTATGGAGTATATTATAATGTATTTATGATATATGTAGTTTTGCAAATTTACGATGTTAATAGTTAATAGGACTTCATGTGAGATGTTCAAAAATAGTAATTAGACTTTTATTATTTATGAAAAAATTAGGTTGTATATCTCCTTCATATTAGTTTTTATTTTATTTATTTGTTTGATGCTTGATTCCTCTTTTATTTATCTTTATTTTTCTTCTTTTTTAACGGATTGTAATAGCCTCATAGGATCAAAGGCAGTGGCTTTGTTGGCTCTGCGATATGCAAGGCTTTAGTGTCAAAGGGTACAGAGACCATAAGTCTGAGAAGGTATTTGTAAATTTGACTGAGTAGTATAATAGAGATTTCAATTATTAAAATCAGTCTGTACTAATTTATGTGATAGATTTTATACATTTTCTGTTTATTCATAATAATCCGTATAATTATTCTATCCTCTTATGCTATTTTTACGTATTATGAGTTCTCAAATTTGAGTATTCTTACACGGGTTCGAACATCCCTCTTACTCGGGACTCATGAATAGATCAAGTCACTTGGATAACAATCATGTTGATTTCTTCATCATACACTTGAGTAGATTGAATGAACGCAAATGAACATTTGCATTGGTGAAATCAATGTAGAAATTGATTGTAGGTTATTGTTACTCTAATCAGTATTTGCTATTTTTTTAATATACTTGCAACTCATCCAATGCAATGAAGGCATCGGATTATGAGTAAAATATACTAACATTTTACATTGATTTGTAAATTTGTCTAAAATCAATTAAGACTTTTGAATATTTCATATTCATTGTAATTTAAATATTAGTGTTACATTTAACTTTGTTGCAGTTATGTTATCACAAATTTTGATTATATATAGATGTTCAAGGCTTACATCAGTTAAAGGTATACAATATCAATCCTTAAAAAAAACTTTGGTGTGATTATTGTGCAAATACAACACTTTTTATTCAAGAAACATTTCACTTACTTTTTCTGTAAAAAAAAATTAAAAAAATTATCACAAAAAATAATACAAATTGTATGTTATGTAGAGCTTCAAAATTACTGTTAGTTTCCTTTGTATAAGGTAATAATTACATTTGAAGGAATGACCAATGAGATCAAAGTTAATAAATAATTTTAAAAAAATTTAAGTAATTAGATGATACAACAATAATGTGCAAAAATCAAATATTTTTTTGGGTTTATTAATAAATGTTATGCACATGACATCAATAAATTAATTTTAAAAATTATAATTTTAAATTTCATGAAAGCTTGATTTTCTTTTATTTACAAGTATGTTTTCAAGGCTCATATCAACAAGAGGTTTAAGATAATATAAAATTTATCAAATATGATTTATTTGATTAATTGTTTTTTTCCATGAAATGTTCTCAATTTTTTTGTTAAAGTTATATCTAAGATTTTGTGTTACTTTGCAGAAGTTAAAAGATATATTATGAAATGTAACAAAATTTATTTAATGTGTTTTGGGTAGAAATAGGATTGATAAAAACTCGATCTTTGTGAAAATTAAAAGCAATTATAATATGTACAAATTGAAATCGTGACATGCTTGATTTTCTTTTGATTATACATAAATGTTCAAGACTTATATTGATAAGAGGTTTATGATATCAATCCTCTAAGAAATACTTTGGCGTGATTATTGTGCAGATATAATAACATTTAGTATTCAAGTAAAATTTCACTTACTTCTTCTAATTTTTTTATACAAAAATAATACAAATCGTATATTATTTAGAGCTTCAAAATTACTATTACTTTCGTTTGTATAAGGTAATATTTACATTTGAAGAAATGGCCAATGAGATCAAGGTTAATAAATAATATTTTAAAAATTGAAATAATTAGATAATACAACAATAATGTGCAAAAATCGATTATTTTTTTTAGTTTATTTAAAAGTTATGAGCATGATATTAAGCAAAAATATTATAATAATTAGTAATGATGAATTTAGAGAAAAAAAAAACTTTTAAAATGATTATTTTTACCCAAGTGGCAGTCTAATATCAAGTCATTTGGTAGTTTTAGAACAAAACTAAAACAAAAGAAAAAAAATAATAAACAACAAAATTAACTATTTGGAAAAAAATTTAAAATCTTATGCTACAAAATAAATAAAATAATTAACGAAAAAATAAAAACATTAACAAAGACATAGCTATAAATACGTAGATAATTGTTTTAAAAAAATAATAATGATAGAAAACAAAACTAATCTAAAGTATCTCCTAAAATTCCTCACCACTTACCTAGCTATCCTTATCTCTCAAAACTTAATTATATATTTTAATCTTCTATCTATATAATAGGAAAGATAAAAGTGTCACACATCACAAAATAATCCAATTCAAATTTTGAGTTTATATAAAATGAATTTAGTATTCAAATTAATATTTTGTAATAAGAAAATAGCATCAATATAAATATTTTTAATTATCATTTTTTAAAAATAATAAATTTAAAATATTGTAAATTCGTATTTTGCAAAATATTGCAACGTTCATCGTCAAAATAATTCTAAAATTTTCAGCTTGAATATTTTTTTAAAAAAAATTCTCTCCAAAAAAATATAATATTAATTTGATAAATAATTATGTAAAAATTTGTCAAATAAAATTGCCAAAAACAAAAATGGATAGTTATATTATTTTAACAATTTCGAGATTTTCTCAAAAAAAAAAAAATCTTAATTAAAAAATACTAACAAATTAAAAAACACCTATATCATGTAGTGTTCTCTTCTATTTCTCTCCCACTTCGTATAAACTTTACTTATATTACTTAACTAGTTAACCAAACCGCGCTTCGCGCGATCATATTTTTCTATATTAATTGATATAAAAAAATTAAGAAATTGCAATACTAAATATAAATATATATATATATATATATATATGAAAAAATCAAACATAAATTAACAATAAAAGAAAAAATAATAGAATTAAATTAGTTTCAAGAAAAATAAGAAGAGAATTATAATTTTTCCTTGGAACAATATAAAGACATATTTTTTTGTGCGCCAATTTAATATACGTTGCTATCTCATTTTGGGGTGTTTTAAATTATTTATGTTATTTCACTAATAATATCCTTTATATAATACTATTTACGTTTATATATTTATGTAACTATATAAATTTAGAGTTCATGTAATTTTTCTTGCTTATAATTTAAATTTTGCACAATTATTACTTTAAAGTATAAGCATATCAATTTGTTTAATTGATAAAATTAATAGCCTAAACTTTTTGTTATATATCTGCACAAAACATTCATATGAAAGGCGCAAAAAAAAAAAAAAATCAAGCTATTTGAAATGAATTTCATTAGACTACTCTATTTTAATAAATTTTCATTCGTTAAGGAGAAAATGAAAGATTTGAGTGATAAATATTTTTGCCTTTAAATTTATAATAAATAATAGGAATAATTGGATTAGTAAAATTTGAGGTATTTAAATTCTTATAATAAATAATAGAAATTAATGAAGGGAATAGTAATTGACACATTTTTTAATAGAAATTATAAATAGAAATATAGTGAAAATTACAACAATAAAAAAAATAAGGATCATTGGCCAAAGAGATGTGTCAAATCATTTTTAAAAATATTTTAGCTATATATATATTTCATTCTTCTTGGAGAATGAAATGTTGGAGTTGAATATTTAGGCCTTTAAATTTACAATAACGAATAGGAATAAGTAGAATAATAAATTTTGAGACATTTAAGTTTTTACAATGTATAATAGAAATAAATAGAGATAGTAATAATTGACACTTTTTTAATAATAATAATAAATAAAATATAGTGAAATTTATCAAAAAAAATATAGGATCTTTGTTTTTTTTTTTTTCTTTTTTTTTTTGAAAACCAAAGTAATGTTTATAGGTTCTTTAGTTTTTCATTAGAATTATACAAATACTAAGTTTGTTGTCTTTTTTTTTTAATTCGTTGCTTGGATAACCTTTTTTTTCTTTTTGTAAGTTATCAAATTTCCACTCTTTAAAATGCTTCTAATCTTAGTGTCGTATTTAGGAATGCACTTCGACATACAAATAAACAGTAACATCGAGTACATAATATTCGTTTTAGAATGTTGCAAAAAATTATCAAAATAAAAATTCAGAAGAACTAACCATAATTTAACCTAATGAATTATGTATGTACAATTATAGTCATATAAAAGAAAAAGGAAAAAAATCTTTATATTTTAAGTTCTTCAATAAAGTACATAAATGAAATATAGAGAATAGAAAAGATTGTATCTTCCTCAACTTTCTTCTTCACCCTACAAGCACAAATAGTATATTATGAAATTGTTAGTTACTCCATGATTTTGTTTGGATTGAGTTTATTCAATTTAGTTTCAAAGATTAGTTAAATTGACTAAACAAAATAAATAACATCACATATATTATTAAAGTAAAAAATATAATTTAAAAAATTAAAAGAAGCATTTTTATCCATAGATTCTTTACGACTTTGTTGAAAGCAACCATATGATGTGATGATTAGCATTTCTTCCTCACCCTAATGTATGATATGGTGATGGAGAAGTGAAAGAATAACTTTGAATGAAAATTTTCTTGCTACAAAATATGAATTAATATAGAAAAAGATGAGGAATACCATATGGTGTCATAAACTAATAAATTTAATTTTGAAGGTTATGAAGATTAAAAAAAAAGAGTTATGAATATTATTAAGATTATAAGTTGAAGAAACATAAAATCGATTTGGTAAATTTCAATTACTCAACAAATTATTATTTAAAAAATAAATAAAAATCATTGACATCCCTAAATTTACACACCTACTCTATTTAATATCTCAGCCTATTTTCACTCTATATTTTTATTATTATTATTATTTTGGAATAAATTTTGTGAATTATATAAATTTAATTCAAGTGGGTCACATAAATTAGGAAAAAATACGAGTCTTTGTTAATGGTAAATAAATGGTGTTATTTACCATAATTTAAATCTATTTTTCGCTCATATTGTGATCAATTTGAATTATTAAATAAAATTAATTAGTTGTATTGATTATCCACTTGAATTACTAAATAGGACGTAGGAGTAATAATTTCGAGGGTCAAATACTGAGAATCTTTTTAATCCATCTTTTTTTTCTGCCGATATAAAAATAGAACTAGATGAAATTAAAATACAAGAATCAAGAGTTGACTAATTAATGAAGTAAGATAATGGTAAAAATAATAATACTAGATGTATTATTTTCTTTCGAGCATTTTACTTGAACTATTACATAATGTGTTTTATATCTAATTTATCATCAATTATATTTATCAAAATACATCTCGAAACTAATTAGTCAGATATGGCCATGTGGATAAAATCTTATGAGTAAATTAAGTTGTCACACATTTTTTGCCGATTGTATAAAAATACTAGACACCTGGTAGTTCAGGTACAAAATTCACAAAAATAATGATACTTCAAATATGTTTTTGATCATCAATTCCTTTATTTGATGATGAAATAATAGTGTATCTAGGGGCGGAGTAAACTTAGCGTTAGGATGAACCCCATTCGAATGAAAAATTATATTATTTATATATAGATAAAAATTATTTTTTAATGTACATATAGACATATAGTATAGTAGACATTGAACTTCCTTCGACTAGATCGCGTACTTACTGCTTCAAATTTTAAATTCCTTAATAAAAATCTTAGCTCCGCTACTGAGCGCATCACATACACCCTAGCATAGAAAATGCAGTAGGGTTTTGAATCTAATGAAGAAATAATTCTATAAATACTCACATCCATAACACCCAAAATCACACTTGAATTAGTTTCTCTCTCTACAAAATATTATGGGGTTCTTCTACAACCATTTATTTCTAGCCATTTTCATACTTCTCTTGGTTGCAACCAACAAAGGTACTTACCCTTTCGAAATTATGAATACATGATTTAATATTAATAATTTTTTACATATATATTACGTTCTACGTCAAATCGGACTTGACATTACTATCATATTGAATTAAGATCAAACCTTAGTTCACACCTTAAAAGATGGTTAAAAAAGAGAAGAATTATCCAAATCTTATTAGAAATCTATAGTTCTCGTCTTTCAGAGATGCAAAATTCATTCCATTCATCAATAAATATTACATGAATCTCTTCATCTAAAAAGAGGTTAATTATTTGTTATGTATTATTTTAATTTGTGTCAAATTTTTTTAAAACTTATGATAATGAGCAGAGATGTGCGTTAAGACAATAAATTGGTGCCAAGTTCCTAGCCAACATGTAGCCCTATGTCCAGATTTTTGCAATGATGGTTGTCGTTTCTATGAAGGCGGTGTCAGTGGGGGAATGCTTTGGCCATCAGTGCTATTGCACCATTGCTTGTTAAGATATGTAGGAGGCTTACACGACAGGCTATTAGATCAGTTGGTAGAGCGTCCCCTATCAAATGGTTGTCATGTTAATTAGAAGCAAAAACAAGGTGTTAGCTTTATTTAATTTCTATTTACATTCCATGTATGTTCTTTAGTTTCCTAAGTCAGACCGATAATACATAAAATTGAACAAAACCGATCGATGGTGTGAAACTTTTTAGAGAAATTGTGTAGGTAGGTCAACCCAAAATAAATAAGAATATTATACCTTGTTAAGAGTATTTTTATATTGTTTTATTCCAATAATTGATATCACGACTAACGATTTAACAAAGTGAATACGAATGTCACGCCCCGAGCCTACACCCTGGGAGGGACTGACACTCAAGAATCATTGTTTGCCCCAAGTGAACTCTTGGCCTGGCTTGACTCTTAGCGGAAGACTTAAATAACAAGAAAATAGTCTCAAAATATAACTCATGTGATAACTTAGAATGTCTTAAAAGAACATTCAACTAGCCAAGATGGCAACACAAGATTCAACATAAGCCAATAATATAACAAGATAATGACAAATGAACTAACTAACTGTCTATGAAGCCTCTAACAACTGAGATGGACATCGGGACAAGACCCACGACATCCTAATGAACTAATTAACAAAGCAATAAAAAGGGGTCCTCCGGAATCAAGGAGGCTCACCAACAACTATGAAGCTCAACTAGAATCAAAGATGCACTAGATGTTAATCCTGATTACCTGTGTCTGCATCATAACAACGATACAGGCCAAATGGCGTCAGTACATTGAATGTACGAGTATGCGAGGGGAATTCTAAAACAAGACATAAGCTTGAAAGGAACTGAAAGAACATACCTGGGCTCAACTCAACTCAATTTAACTCATTTCAATATAAAACAATAATGTAAATGCAATATAGAGAAAAACTTTTAAAACATGGATAACAACTCTATGTATTTAGAAATACAATAGTAACTCTGTATGCAGGGGCGGAACTACGTTGATCTTAGGGGGTTCACCCGAACCCCCTCATCGAAAAATTACACTGTATATATAAGGAAGACTTCTGATTTTAAGCATATAGATACTAAAATGAACCCCCTCAACAACCAAAAGAGGAGCATGGCTCACTGGTAAGGGGGTTCAGTTCTAAACCGCACGTTCCGAGTTTGATTCTCCGTGAGTGCAAGAAGTTTTAACTTTTTTTGTTGCTTTGAAAAGGCTGAGATGGGCTCAGTTTTGGGCTTAGAATACCCAATAAAAGGCTTCATTATTTTTTAATTCAATCTAAAACTATATTATTATTTTTTTTATTTTTTTTATGTTATCTCTTTTTCTCAATTTATCTTTGTTTAAATTTATTAGCCACATTTTTTATATTTTTGTCTTTTATTCTTCTTATTTATATTGCTAATTTTATTTCCACATAACTCTCTTCTAATGTACTAACTTAAAGAAACTCTTTGAAAAAATGATGTATTGTTATTAAATTTAAAATTGAATTAGAAAATTATTATATAAAATAAAGTAAATTAAGATTAATCGAATGAAAAATTTTAAAAGTTGTGAATATTCTTTTCATAAAATCTTTTTGATTGAATTCTTTCTTAATGCTATTGTATCTCTTTCTTACTCTTTTCAAGTCAATTCTAAAGAGATTAAAACTAAACTAAACTTATTTGATTGGTTCATAATTTGTTTTTTTAAACAAATGATTAACCTAGTAAATTGAATTAAATGAACTGAAAAAATCGACGATATCATTTATTTATCTTTGGAATATGCACTATAATATTAGTAACTCGATCTTTACACCTTTCTAAAGAATCTTGATGGTTTTTAAAGTAACATATGATTAAATGTGCACTAATTCAAAATTTAGAAAAAAATCTAAAAAGTAGAATACTGCAAAATAAAAGGAAAGACACTAGAAAATTTAAAAGCTCGATGGACCAGGGTAAAAGTAGGAAAAACCTTAACACAACATGACAATATAAGTTAAATTTAGCGGATTAAAATTAAAATTTTCCTCCCATGTCACTCGATTTTTCATCTTGTAACTTTTACGTGTTTACTTCTTTATACTTCGAACCCCCTCAACAAAAATTCTGGATCCGCCACTGTCTGTATGTATGCAAAGATACAATATAAACCCTGGATGTATATAAAATTACAATTAACTCTGTGTATATAAGAATACAAAATACTTTTGTGGGAGTTTCTCTAACCGACAACCATCACTTTAGAGCTATGTGATGATACAACGTATTGCCTCACACTGCTAGGGCCGTCCTATACCTTGCCAAGCGCATAGAACCCAACTACTAAGTGGATCCACTAGTCTATGCTAAAAAGCACTAATGAATCATCTAAAAAGTATGACTCTTTTCTACCCATGATGGTACATGGTTTATGGGGGCTGGGAGTTGTATGAACTCTCCCCCATATCGGTGCTCAATACTACTCCCAAAATATACTAGCTCATATGTTTAAAAACATAACTCTTTCTGTGGTTTGAGATAATTACTCAAAAACTAGCCCAAAGGCTCTCTTGGAAATCATTGTTTTCTTTCTTGCTTAATTGTGAAAGCATTTACTCTTTATTGAAAAGTAGCTCAAAGGCTCTTTTGGAAATCGGTGTTTCCTTTCTTGTTTAAATGTGAAAACATTTACTCTTTGAAGAAATGAACTTCATTTGTTACTCTTACTTAACTCAAAACTCAAATCTTAAAACAAGATTAAAATATTTGCAAACGACTTTGAAAGGACTCTAAGAACTCCCTAGACTTGGCTCTTAACTTTCCTTGAATTTTAATTTATGGATTCAAGGTTATGATTCATGTGTTATGGATAATTTCTAGATGTTTAGAAGTCATTTAGAGTAGTTAGAATCAATAGGAAGTGTTAGTACACTTTAGAAGGACTTAGACGGGCTAAACGATGAAGAATGGGTGAGGGCAGACGATCAGGCGCGTTCCTAGCACGGGGCGCCAGCCCCTAAGTTATTGGGGCTCATTTCTGCCACACCACCCCAGCATTCTTGGCGCTACGGGGGCGCGCCGCGCCAGCTTTCCCCCAGTACAACCTAACGAATTTTCCAACTCGTTTTATGATCTTAAATCGATTAGATTCTAATTTTTTTTTTCTCAATTTCCCTTTAGATTTAGATGCCCAAAACATATACACTAGAATCTAACTCAAAACGACTCTAACAATCAACATTAAATTCTCAAGAACTTCTCAATCTCATCCCAAATTCAAGAACGAAAGCAATTCAAGAACATCAAATTCTCAATCTTTTAGGAAGAAAATCATACTAAAATAAACATGTTTGGCGCGTGGATGAATGAACCCAACTCTATGTGAACTCACATACCTCATAGGATCGAATCCTTGGCGAAAACCGCAATCAATTCCTCAAGAAATCGACGAATCTAGACCTTTCCTTCTCCTTTCTCCTCTTGAGTTCTTTTCTCTAAAACCCTAGCGTGATTTTGCAATTGTGTAAACTGAACCAATTCAGTTTAGACCCTAATTAATTCACTAAAAACGAATTAAACCAATTTGGTATGGAAAAGACCAAAATACCCTTTTAAAATCCGGTTTTGACTCTCCTTATCTAGACAACCCGACTTCAAATGGGCATATCTACCTCAAACAAACTCGAAAATGAGCAAACTCGGTGGCGTTGGAAAGATAATCCAAATATCTTTCATACGGTACCTTGTATCACACCTAACTCATCCTGCACTAGAATATATGATCGTTTGAAGTTGACCCAAAACTCGTACTAAGCTTAACTTTGTCAAACTTTCCAAATTTGATTACTTAAAAAAAAAATGGTTTCTTTCTAACTCTAAGTCTTTCTAGTAGCGGGGTGTTACAACGAAGATTGTGGAGTGACAATGTGGGGCCCATCTTAGTGCCTTTACTCATTTACAAATCGGTTTATTGCCAGTTTTGGAGACGCATAAACAAAAAAGTAGTCTGCATTGTGCTTTGGTAATCTTAAATACTCATATGATCTGGATGGCACACAATTTATTAATCTATATATAAGTCTATAAAGTGATGAGTCATGAATATCAATTTACTAACCCCACATAAAGTGCCTCCCATACAAGTTTATATTTTTCAAATAATTAAGTTACAAATCTATACTCAGATAATAAAATAGCAAAATGTTCACCTTGTAATTTCCTCCTCAATTTCCCCTTCTCTTACGCCTAACTTAAAAAAAAAGTGGAATCTGGGAGTACGATATTGTGTACACAAATCTTACATCTATCTTGTGAAGACAATTATTAGAGAAAATGAAAAACATACACATGCATCAACACATCATATAGGTATAGGATTTCAAATCTAGAGAGAATAAATTTATTATCTTGCATATATTATAATTTCTTTTTCCTGACAACGATCAACCAACAACATAACAATTCTTATCATCTTCCCATAGGGAAGAAAATAAATTATCAAAGGTATCTACGACAAAAGGTGTTATAATAAGTCTCCAGTTCATTTTCCAGCTCAGTTTCTCTCCTCAAATAAGAATTACATCTTGTTATCAGTAAATCCACCACTCCAGTCTTGCCGCGTTATCTAGCATCTTGTATCATAACATTGATGTTTCTTAAATGATGTCTCAAATTCTCCAACTGCGTGCAAATCTCCCGCCTTCTATCGCCGTCATCATTTGACAACGTCATTTCCACGATAAGTTAATTACTGGATAAAAAACAAACATAAAAAGAAAAAGATTAATTTTTACTGTCAAATCTCTCTAAAACAACAATTAATTAGGACCACCAATTGTGATAATAATTGAAAATCACTATACTTACTACCTTATATTGACACTTAATTCAAATATATTATGTTAGTATCAAATATAAAGAAATATTCAAAATATATAGTATATATATGACTCGATAGGTAAACACAACAAACTCTAAGGAGTACATCTCTAGGGAGATCCAATCAACAACGACATTTGCGTGCGTAAATATTTGACTATGCTTACTCATATTATTGATTACTAATTTTCCAAAACATTTAGCCAATTGAACCTGAAAAGACTAAAAATATTTCTCCATATTGAACATGCCCTTATTTAGGAAGGAAAAAACAGTAGTGTTACTGCATGTTATAAAGTATTTTTGTTACATGGGATAATTTCACTTACTTCAGAGACTTTCCTCACACTAACATTATTTGTAGTAGCTCGTATATGTGATTTAATCTACAATATTATGTGAGTATCTATTTTGAGATATTACTCTTATAGATCAATTTTGATTGTATGCTTGAGGTAAATTAGTCAAGTTTGGTGATTTTCTAGGTTTTATAAATTGGAAATATAAATCATATTTAGAAAAAATACATTCAAATTCTAAAAGATCTTTACAAAAACTATGGTCAAACACAACTCCAACTTTGAAATTTAAAATAAAGTGAATATTTTTTTTGTATATATGTTCATGTCAAAATACCCACTTGATATTATCCGACAAGTGAAATTGAGATGTATACACAGATCTTTCACCTATTTGTGAAGACCATAAATAAAGAAATTAGAGAAATTAAACTTAAAAAGACTTTAACATGAAATTAAATTTTATTCTCTTGTGCATATTATGTTCACTTCCTCCCAACAATCAACCAACATAGCAATTTTAATTATCTTTCTACAAGGAAGAAAATAAAAATCGAAGATACCTACGATAAAAGAAGTTACATTTAATGATACAACTTCTTTTATCAATATCTTTGATTTTATTTTCTTCCCTGTAGGAAGATTATAAGAATTTCTATAGGTCGTTGTTAGGGCTAGGGCCGGGGTTGGGTCCTTCATTAGATTGGGACATGGATTCAGATTTGGGGTTATAGTATTTGCAAAATTTATGACTAAATGCTTTTGGAATAATAAGTGTCATAGAGAGGTCTTACTATATTAACTAAAGAAAGTTTGGTCATGTGATTACATAACAGGGAAAATGGCGTTGTTGTCTGATGATGACATTGACAAGAGCGAAAGATCTACACAAAGTTGGAGAATGTGCGACACCATATAAGAGGAATTGAAGCACAGATGCGAGATGCTATATTATACATCTTTGCCTCGTAATCTAGCATCTTGCACTTGAGCATCAATTTCTCTCAGATAGCGTCTCACATTCTTCAACTCCATACAAATCTCTCGCCTCCTATCAACATCATCATCAGAAAATGGTACCATTTTCGTTGTTATTTAATAACTGGACCAAGAAAAACAGATTTTTCTTAATTTAATATAGTTAGATATCTCTATAACAGTCATTTTTATAACAACAATTCACAATAACAATCAAAAATATTTTGGAGCAAACTTTTTATGATTTCTATAATAGCCCCCAAAAGAGAGCACACAAACAATGCAAAAATAGAGAGATTTTACTGGCATATATAGAAACATTAATGTGAATAAATATAATAAGCAAAAGGAAATAATTAAACTAATTACCTCAGTGGGGGTGATGCTACTCTATGTAAAATGTGATGAAAACAAAATGTTAAGACCTTGAGTGGGGTGATGCTACTCTATGTGAAATGTGATGAAAATGAAATGTTAAGAACTTGGGTATTTATAGAGGATTGTGATCCTAATTTCATATGATTTGTTAAAAAAAATTGCCATACAAAATATGGAAAGTTAAGATATGGAAGGAACTTTATTATTTATCCTTTTTTGCTAATAGAATTAAAAAGTTTGCCATAAAAAAACTTGGAAATTTAAGATATGGAAGGAACTTAATTATTCATCTTTTTTTGCTTATTGAAGTAGAAGGAACAAGATTGTGAAGACCAATTATATGAAGTTGGAAATTTAAGATATGAAAGATACTTAATTGTTTATCCTCTTTTGCTTAGAGAAGTAGAAGGAACGAGATGGTGAAGATAGATTATATGAAGAAGACTTCAAGAGTGTGTTAGGTATGAAGGAAAATATTTTTCTACATTACTTATTTTTTATGTTTGGTAAGTAAGGAGAAAATATTATCCCAAAATTATTTAGATTTAAACTATGCAAATACTATAACCCTGCATTTGTATCCATGTCCCAACAGTTGGGGCCCAACCCAATGAAGTACCCAACCCCTGTCCCTAAAAATGACTTAAGAACTAACCCTAACCTTGAGACCCAACAATTGCCCATTATTTGATCGAGTCTCTAAGTTGGGATTGAATCTCAGGTCGGGGGTTGAGGATTGGATCATGGTTCAGGGTTGATTATGAGTCAAGCTCAGGTCCCATGTCAGGGAAGGTCTCAGATCGGGCATTAGATCCCGAATTAGGATTATGCTAGGTGGAATCTCGAGTCAGGTCCTAAATTGTCGAACAAGTCTCGAATCGGGCAATCTCGGATTGAGTTCCAAATTGGTCAAGGGCGGGATATGGATCGCGTTACGAGGTGGTAGGTTGAGGGGATATAGGTCAGGGTGTTTAGGTGGATTAGGTGGTGGGGGTGGTGATGTTGAAACAATATTTAAGAAGTCAATACTTTCCTTAAAATTGGAGGAAAACAAATTAATTTGAAAAATAGTTTTCAAAATATTTAAGCCAATTGAACATAAGAAAATTCGGAAAAGAATCCTCCATACCTAACACATACTTAATCAGGAAGAAAAATCGGTGGTGCTAGTGCATATCATAAAATACATTTTTTTTATAAGGGATCATTTCATCCATAAATCCTAGATTTGATTCTATAACACTAACACTCTATGCGGTTTGCGATATTAAGCTTACCTTCCTTTTAATCTTTTTGTAACAATTTTTTTAGCATAATTATGTTACAAAATTAACCTAAAAATAGTTAGTACAAAAGTAAATAAGAAACATAAACAAAGCAAACAAAGGGAGTCAAGAAGAAAATGCTTAGAAATTTTCTCATATTTTCAGGAGTATTTCAATTGTTAAGTTTACCGAATATGAGCTTTTATGCCTCTGTTTATAGTGTTCATAAAGGCATACAAAAAGTTGTCATGATATAGCATTAACCATAAGATCAATAAGGTTAAAGGATGCGAGAGTTATATCAATAATGGTGTGTGGAGTAGTGGAGGATAACTATACATCATGAAGAAGATTAATAGTCGACCATATTAATGCCTATAAAAATGGTGAGACTTTACGTATTGCTCCCCCAACTCCCTACAGAGAGTTTTGTAAATGTTTCACATAGAAATCTTTCTAAAGTCACATCACCAAAATATTCATGAGCTAACACACATGAAAAGTTGATCTAAAAAATCACCTAATTCTAGTAAATTGACCCTTAAATGCCCAAAAATTACTCTATAAATGGTGAGACTGGTCCCCCAACTCCCTACTAAGGGTTCTGTAAAGGTTTCATAAAGAAATCACCAAGAAGCCATATAACCAAACTATTCATTGACTACATACAAAAAAACTGAAAAATTGTCTTTTTTCTTTAAATTGCCCATAAATGTCCGTGAGACTGTACATACTGCTCTACCAATTCCCTACAGACGGTTCCCTAAATGTTCCACAGAGAAATCATCCTGAAGCCATATCACCAAAATATTCATGGGCTAACAAACACTAAAAACTGAAAAAATCGTCTAATTCCTACAAATTGGACTTTTAATGCTCAAAAATGACTCCAAAAATGGTTGTAAAACCTCGGTATTTGAAAGAACTAGAATTAGAAAGAACTATTTTGGAAAGAGTAAAAATTAGAAATTTTGGCAAGTTATGCTAAGTATGAGTTTTAGGTCAACTTCAAATGACCATAACTTTGATGAGTTAGGCGGCCCATAATATATCAAATGAAAGGTCTTGGAATCCTCTTTCCAACGGCACCAAGTTTGCTAAATTTTGAGCTTGTATGAGGGAGATATGACTGTTTGAAGTCGAGCTTTCTATTTAAGGAAATTTACTGGGATATAGAGGGGTATTTTGGTCTTTCCCTTACCCTATCAGATTTAACTCGTTTTTTCAATAATTAATTAGGGGTCTAAACTGATTTGGTTTATTTTACACAATCCTAATTTACGCTAGGGTTTTAGAAAAGAATTCAAGAAGAGTAAAGAGGAGAAAAGTCAAGGCGCTCATCAAGTTTCTTGCGAAATAGAAGGTCGTTTCGCCAAGGGTTTGATCCCTAAGTGGTATGTGAGTTTCTCATAGTTTTGGGTTCATTCACCCATACGCCAATTATGTTATTTTCAGCGAAGTTTCGTTCTTGAAGTTGAAGAATTTGAGTTCTTGATTTGTTTCTTGAAAGTGTTGTTTCCGTTCTTGAGTTAGGATGGGTTTGATGAATTCTTGAGATAAAAGTTAGTGAATTGAGGGTGGTTTGGAGTAGATTATCATGTATAAGTTGAGTATTCAAATCTAAGTGATTGGGAAAGAAACCATTCGATTCTAGACGAATTAGGGTCGAAAAATGAGTAAGAAAAGATCGGGCAGAAAATAAGGTACTTGGTCCGCATCGCGGACCTGTTCCCCAGAGTGAAATTTCCCTCTCCGCGTCACAGAGAAAACGCTGACTCCACAGTTTAAAAAATTATTTCGCGACCCAATATTATAATTCATCTCCGCGTCGTGGACTTGCTCCCCAGACAGTGTTTTTCAACCGTTACTCATTATTAACTATCTAAAACTCATTTAATCATCACGATATCCTTCCTATCACAAATCATAACCTTGAATTCATAATTCAAATTCAAGGTAGAGTTAAGAGTCAAGTTCTAAGAGTTCTGAGAGTTCTTTGAGTCAGTTTAAGAAGTCTTTTACAAATCTTTTAAACCTGTTTTAAGACTTGAGCATTCGAGTTTGAGTAAGAGTAAAGTTGAGTTCATTTTCTTTGAATTTATATATGGGAAATAAGTATTCCCAAGAGAAAATGGTTTTACATTTAAGATGAGAGGAAACACAGATTTCCAAAAGAGTTTTCATGAGCAGTTTTGAGTACCATCTCTTTTAAGAGAAATATTTTTGAGTAATAATCTCAAACAACAGAAAGAGTTATGTTTTTAAAAACGTATGAGCTAGTATATTTTGGGAGTAGTATTGAGCACCGATATGGGGGAGAGGTCATACAACTCACAACCCCCATAAACTATGTAGCCAACGTGGGTAGAAAGGGTCATTCTTTTTAGATGATTCATTAATGCTTTTTAGCATAGACTAGTGGATCCACTTAGTAAGAGGTTCTATACCCCGACAAAGTATAGGACAGTTCTGGTAGCGTGGGCTAGACGTTGTATCATCACATAGCTCATAGTGATGGTTGTCGGTTAGAGAATCTCCCACAGACTTATTTTGTATCTTTATATATACAAACTGAGTTATAATGTATTTTTAAATGCATTGAGCTTATGTCTACTGTTTTAAAAGCTTTTCTTTATATTGCATCTTTATCACTGCTTTATATCGAAATGAGTTGAGTTGAGTTGAGACGAGGTAAGTTGTTTCTTTAATTCCAATTCAAGCTTATGTCTTGTTTTAGATTTCCCCTTCCATGCTCGTACATTCCATGTACTGACGTCATTTAACCTGCATCTTTTATGATGCAGATACAGGTAACCAGGATCAACATCCAGCGCTTTGTTGATCCAGTTGAGTTCCAGAGTCATTTGGTGAGCCTCCTTGCTTCCGAAGGACCCCTTTATTATGTCTTGTCCCGACATCCCTCATAGTATTTAGAGGATTCATAGATAGATAGACATAGTTCATTAATCTTGTTCATTTCATTTATTGATTATTGAGACTTGAGTTGCCATTTTGACAAGTTGAATGTTTATTTCTAAAACATTCTGAGTTTATCTATTGAGACAATTCAATTAAGATTGTATTTCAGTACATTTTATGTTAAGTAAAGTCTTCCACTAAGAGTTTAGCCAGGCCAAGGGTTTGCTTGGGGCCAGCAATGGTTCTTGAGTGCTAGTCGCGTCCAGGGTGTAGGCTCGAGGCGTGACAATGGTGACACTGCACACTGCTCCTCCAACTCCCTACAACGGTTTACGTAAAGGTTTCACAAAAAAATCTTCCAGAAAACATATCATCAAAATATTCATGGGCTAACACACACACGAAAAACTCATAAAATCGTATATTTTTTGTAAATTAGCACCTAAATGTCCAAAATGATGAAACTGTACACACTGTTCCCCAACTCCCTGCGGAAGGTTCTATAAAAGTTTCACAAAGAAATCATCCAGAATCCATATCACCAAAATATTTATGGGTTAAAACACGTGAAAAACGAAATAAAAATTACCTTATTCTTGTAAAATGTCCCCTAAATACCCAAAAAAAAAAATGCAACTTTGGATGAACGCATCACCATGGCAACTTAATTATTATAGGTGTAAATCATGTATTATAACCAATTATAAAGAACCTTTTAAAATTAAACAACATGTATATATACCATCACTTAATTAATTAATGTGATTGTAGACACTTTATTATGGTTTGACTAATAATTTGTTTAGCTAAATTTCTGAAAGGTTGAAAGTATTTAGCTTAAAATAAATTAAATAAAAAGGACACATTTTTAAAAAATTTAAAAATAAATAAATATATATATATATAATAACCAAGATGTCAAAGAGAGGTTAATACTATCATAACTACAATACATTTCATTGACAAACTCATTAATTATGTAGCCCTGAATAATTTAATGTTTGTACACTGCTTAATTTTGTCTTCATTTATGTGTCATTTTTTGAATTTTTGATATTCAATTAAGTTTTTTTTATCGCAATTTATTTTCTAAGTCTTTCAAAGACTTTGAATTATCAAGTATTGTAATTATTGTATTTTTAACGTAGTTTTCAATATATACAATATTTTTTTTAAAAAAGTTCATGCTTGAATTCAAAGTTAAAATTAAATTATTTTACTCTCAAAATTTAAAATATCCAACATAATTGAGAAAGATAGAGCACTTGCTAGCTATTCTCTTCAAGAAAACTAACATATAGTAATAAAAAAGAAAATAAAAACTAGAACCTGAAAGCAAGATAGTGTGTACACAAATTTTATCTCTACTTTGTGAAGACAATTATTAAAGAATACGAAATAATACATATGTTTTAACACAAACGCGACATTTAGGTGTGGGATTTCACATTTAGAGAGAATAAAATTTATCCTCTTGCATAGATTATGATCTTACTTTCTCGACAACAATCAACCAACAACATGATAATTCTAATAATCTACCTATAAGGAAGAACATAAATTATCAACCTAAGGTACCTACAATAAAAGATGCTATACTTAGTTTCAAGTTCATTTTCAAGTTCAACTTCTCTCTTCAAATAAAGAATCTCGCGTCTTATTATCAATAAAGCCAACATTCCTGCCCTGCGTATTAATCTAGCCTCATGTATCTAAGCATCAATGTCCCTCAAATGATGTCTCAAATTCTCCAACTCCATGCAAATCTCGCGCTTCTTGTCACTGTTATCATCAGCTGACAATGCCATTTTCATCGTAAATTAGTCACTGGACAACAAACAAACAAAAAATAAGAAAAAGATTAGTTTTTACAGCCAACTTCTATGTAATAATAATTCATGATAATAGCAACATTTTAAAAAAAAAATATTTTTATGTTGAGCCTCTGGGTATTTATAAGGGATTGTGGTCTTGATATTATAAGTCAAAAAATAGGTTAGCATTACAATGTTAAATCCGGGGAAAATAACTCTAAATTACCCTTATTTATGAAGAAAATGATTAAAAATTCAAATTTCTTCAGTCAAATTCATGGAAATCACCAATTTAGATATTATTACATTTAATTTCTTGCACCAATTATTCAACAAACATTATATATCATTAATATTTGTAAAGTGTTCTGATTTTTGGAGTTTTATGCCTAAATTGTCTTGTGTGTGAGTTTACTACTTAAAACTATCATCAACATTTTATCATGACTAAAAAAATAAACATGAAATATTTGTAATTTGGAAATGTATCTAGCTAGTTATGACAATATATTCATACATTAATTTCGAATAGAATATACACTAGAATTTTAACCGGCGCAAATTATAAGTTTAACCCCCACAATTTAACCTTTTTTTAGTACTAGATCAGGATTTTAAGTCAAAAGAATGCTGAAAATTGCTATATTTACTGTCTTTATATCTACAACCAATTTGAATATTTTATCTTAATATCGAATCTAAAGAAATATTCAAACTATATAGTATATATATGCTTGAAACAAACACAACAAACTAGCTAGTTATTCAATATGTTATAAGAACTAATTGATCGAGTTTTAATATAAGAGTAGCATAATAAGTTTTAATTTGGAGTTGAGATTTAGGTGTGAATTATATGTGTTGACTTATAGCCATTTTCTTCATCCTGAAACCTACACGAAATAATTATTTAAACTTGATATAAAATATATATTCGGTATGCTTTAATCTTTTTTGATTTATTTTTATAAAATTTAAACCTTACCTAGTTATTTGAGCACCGTTATAAATTTATATAAGTTTTTGCATTTTATTTTTATAAGAAGAAACATAAAATCGATTCGGTAAAATTCAATTGCTCAACAAATTATTATTTAAAAAAAAAAAAAATCGTTGACATCCCTAAATTTACACACCTACTCTATTTAATATCTCAGCCTATTTTCACTCTATATTTTTATTATTATTATTTTGGAATAAATTTTGTGAATTATATAAATTTAATTCAAGTGGGTCACATGAATTGGGAAAAAATACGAGTCTTTGTTAATGTTAAATAAATGGTGTTATTTACGATAATTTAAATCTATTTTCACCCATATTGTGACCAATTTGAATTATTAAATAAAATTAATTAGTTGTATTGATTATCCACTTGAATTACTAAATAGGACTTGGGAGTAATAATTTTGAGGGTCAAATACTGAGAATCTTTTTAATCCATCTTTTAAACTATCTTCTAATTTTACAGTTTCTTTTTCTAACATTAAACTTAAATTGTCACCTATTTTCTTATATCTTCTTCCTAGATTAGAAAATATTATCTTTATTTTTAATCCGTCATAGTTTTCATATGTTTTTTCGTCT
>JAJOOR010018214.1:0-24235 GCA_036250505.1 Solanum acaule | reverse complement strand
CAATGTTTTCTTGGTAAAGAAAGTTTTAAATTCCTTATGGTTTTAGTGTCTATGCGATGAATGAATGCTAAGAGGCTTGTATTAGACCTCTTCGAGGTCGAGTACGCCGGTTACGACTAGGGGGTGCTCCCGGGTCGTGACACCAGAAATATTTTTAGCTGCTCTTCGTGATGCTCGATATTTAAACTTCCCAAGAATCTCTATATTGGCAGTTATTGGCAATATATAACCTGATTTCCCAACCTAACTTGCATTTATCTTTGACTGATTCTAATATTCTTGATGCTTTGACTTTAAATGTTAAGACACATGGTTATAATTATGCGCCTGGATCTGAATTGATTTGTTTATCTTATAGAATCTATTTTAAACTGCTTGCTACGTTAAACCCAAGATGTAAGCTATATGATACATCTGATCAAACAATAATAGTTGAAATTAATTTTGCTAAATACAAGGTCACTACTAGAAGATCTATAAAATGGGAAGAGATTAATTTTCCTACTACTTGGACTTTAGACTCTGTTATACCTCCAGAACAGATGACTGATGATGTCACTAATTCTGAATATTCTCATATTACTCAAAATGTTGATGGTAAGATTTGTATTCAGTTTTATGAAAAAAGTGTTCCTTATAATAGACATTCATTTAGTTCTGATAGAAGATTACTTGCCATCCAGCACATCTCGCCGATTGACCCTGGTTATGGTCCAGCTAGAAATCGTGTTGCTTCTTTGCATACATTATCTTCTGTCATATCTGCTGATAAAAATAAAATTAAAATTGATCCTCGATTAAATATTATTCAAACAAATGATAAATCATCTGATATTTCTAATAAGGATATTCCTTTTGCATCCGAAATGGATTATATTGGCGTCATATAATCTTGACAATAAATCCTTTTTATTTGGGATAGGATACCTAATGCATTTCAAATATTTGTTCATAGGTTTATAATTTATAACTAACCTAGGAACACTACATTCTTTTTCAGCTGCATTATTGACATAAAATGTAGTACAAGACCAAGGAGATTCAGAAGGTTTTATCAAACCCTTTTGTAATAAATTATCAATTTCTTTCTTGCAGAATTCAACCAATTCGGTGTTCATCTGGCAAGGGCGTGATTTAGTAGGAATATCATCCTCAGAGAAATTATCTTCATATAGAAGAGTCACAATATGTTTTTTTCGATTCCAAAAAGCACTAGGATGATCAGCACAAATATCAATGGCCATTTGTTCGGAAATTATTTTAATTTTTTCCTGCACTTTAGTAGATTTTAAAGTGTCGAATATATTCATGCTAAATATTTCAAGTTGTAAAGAATCAACATGCTTTTGTTTCATATTAATCAAAGCATTAATATCACGAGAAATAGGATCAGTGATAAAAGTATAATTAATATCTCTATCTTTAAAAGTAGCAGAAAAACCCTTAGTTCTGATGCTGGTGAAAGGATACATAGCATTTATAACTGGAATTCGACGCCAAAGATTGCTCAGTAGTTTTTATCAACTGTTTATTAGAGATCTTATCAAACCAACCATAATCATAAATGGTTTTTATATCGACTTTCGGAATAGTCCATTTGTTTAACAAATCAAGGTTTTGAGGTATATCTACCTCTTCCAATCGAGTACTTTTAGTACTAGTATCTCCTAAATCCATGATTAAGAGAGTATTTACATGACGAAATACTTCACATCAATCTCATATTTACCATGAAAGTTCCTAGGCTCTGATACCAACGAAACCAGGATCTCAGAAGACTGGTGGTAGTCCGCGCGGTTATCTTCAATCTAGCTTGTTAACATCCGAATTTAAGGAAGAAATCCGAATCCAAATATATATAAATTTTTATATAGTTTAATGACTGTATGGAAGGATCTAATCCTTTTACCCAAGCAAAGGGTGTGTCGAGATTCAAATATGTATTGTTAGTGAGCCCATGTGTCTAGCAGTTCTAACCGGGTATAAGGCGCCCTTTTACTCCTTATCAGGCTGAGACCACGGCTGGCTAGACGGAGTCACTAAGACAAAGCCACTAACTTGTTGTATTGAATCTGACTGTACCACCATCTCGGAACCAAGTCAAGAAACTATATATAAATTTATTCATATTTAAATAAAGTCTAGATCTTTCATGGTAGATATAAAAGTGAAGTTAGTTATCCGACATAGATATAATTCTTTAGCCGGATATAGTCACGGCTCAGATCGGAGAAGTAGAGAAAGTAAGGAAAAGGAAGAATAAAAGAAAGTACCTTTTGGCCAACACCAGGGCCTATATGAGAACTATGCTTTATTAACAAACTCCGGTAAGTTTCCGGTAAACTCACAACTTACAATATAATACAAGAGAGCGAGAGAACAAAAGAGAGAGAGGGTTTCTAATAAACCTGCCTTTCTCCAACTACAAAAGAACTTATTTATAGAAGAAAAAGGAATCTAGCTACAGTGATCTACAATGGATCTACAGTGATTGTAGGTCCCTTATCACTGGATCCCATAGTAACAGTTTTTTTACTGTTGTTCAACAGTGTATCTATTGTTGATAGGACTTTTACTTGTTGAAGATCAATTTCACACGTGATCTTTTCCCTTTAGTTTGCGGAGGAGATCTTCTACTTTTTCCAGTACATCCTCTGTGGTAGGTTCACATAATTGAGCCTCTTGAATATCTGCAACGTCATCACTTGTTTCACTTCGCATTGAAGTGTTTGACTTCTTGTATTGGGTAATATTGAGAAGTATGTTTTTTCTTACTTCTTCAAGATAATTATTAATCATCTCTTCTTTATTTCCATCCTGAATAGAGATCTTTCGAGCAATATGTCGGACGGAGCTATCCTGTATAATTCCCTTTTGAGAAACAAGACAATATTCTTGAATTTTTTGTTTAATAAGATCCAATAATTCCTGTCTGTATAACCATTTTGTCTTGGGATCTCATTTCATTAATTTATCCCAAAAATTATTATAAAATGTACTGTATAGACAAGGAATTTGTTCGTCGGTGAGTCCCACCTCCGAAGTGCATTTGTGAATCCATGGGATCGAAAATTCAATAAAGAAATAAATTTGTTCGATCCTTTCAATATAACAGATATGATCTGTATGATATAATTCGTTCAGATTTGGTGAGATTTTTACCCATTCGTTGTATAACTTAAGAAATGGATCTGGTAAAATTTTAGTTGTTGGGCCGTGGTATGACCACCAATTTAGGAACCAATTAAGGATCAGTTCTGCAAATATTTTTTGCGCAAACCTTTATGAACCATGTATGCTTGTGTCTCTCATTATTGTAGATGAGGACCTTATCAAAAGCATGAATATAATCCAAATATGTAAAATTTATCAACACTTTATTTATACTTATCTGTCTTTCTTTCATTGTGGAGATACCCCAATCTTCAACCGATATAATTTGTTTAATTGTCATTTTGGAGAAGTTATAAACATTCTCACTGGTGTTGTAGCCTAAAAAGTGCTGAAATTCAATGCTACATGTGCTCATTAAAATAGTCTTGTAATAAGATCGGGTTTTGTATGACTCTCTCGGAAAATATAATTTGTTAATTTGATATCTCTGGAATATCTTCCAGGGCTCTTCGTTTCTCTGAATATCAGAATTTTCTAAAAGAAATATCATTTCTTTCTTTGATACCTTTTCGTAAGATTTGATATCATCACCCTCTTCTTTAGCTACCGATGCAAAAGTATCACTTTGCTTTTGGGATAAATACACTTGCAATTGTGCGTATAATGGATTATTTTCTGGAATATCGTCCAGATGTATCGAAGAAGCAGCTTCTTTTGAAGGGCTTGTTAGTTTTACCAAGCTCATTCCTCCCTTTTGTATAATTGGAGAGCTGGACGAGGATCCGTATGACGATCCGGATGATTTTGAGGATGATCTTCCCCTTCCGCAAGTATAACTTCCCCTTCCTCTAGCCTTGGTTACCCAAGGAGGGTCCATTCTGCAAACAAAACACTTCATTTTATTCGAATACATCATAGTAATAATTATGGTTATAATAAATTTCGTCGTCAAATTCGACGATATCTTCGCAACTAAGAATATCAGAGATGATGTCTATTACCATCCCATCTATGATTTTCCATATAATCAATTCCTATACATCTCTATTGAGAGGGATTACCTTTAATATAGTAATGAAAAAAAAATTGTAAAGAAGGGAGAAAGGAAGCTCATTATGACGATAAATGTTCTCTAGATAAGAAATCTGGAAGAGAGTTATCACTTCCCTTTTTATAATTGATTTCAAAATCAAAGGTTCTAGTTGTGCTTGCCATCTAGCAAAAATCAATTTTGATGCATCATGTTTAAAATCTTTATTAAACATATACTTTATAGATTGAGCATCAGTTTTTATTAAAAACTTTTGATTATATAGATCATCTTGAAATTTTAAAACGCATTTAACAATGGTTAACATTTCGTGCGCCATCGTAGCATATTTCTTCTGAGTATCGCTCCATTTTCTAGAATGAAATCGAATTAGATATTCAGTTTTATCATGAGGATTGATCTGTTTTAATATTCCTCCATAGCCACTGTTAGACGCATCTGTTTCTACAATCTTCTACCAGGCTGGGTTAGCTAGAGTTAAACAAGGTAAAGATTTAACGCGAAGTTTAATATTTTTTACCAAATTGGTGAGACTATCAGTCCAAGGTGTTTGATGATCCTTTTTTAGCCTTTCATATAACGGGGCTACATCACGAGATAAATTTTTGTAAAAGGGGGAAATATAATTTAAATTTCCCAAGAATCTCTGTAATTGTGTCCTATCTGTAATAACATCAGGAAACTTTGACACAAAATCAATCGATCGTTGAATAGGGGTAACCTTCCCCTGAAAAATATGATGTCCTAAAAATCTGACTTCAGTTTGAAATAAACTCATTTTTGGTTTAGAAATTACCAAACCATTTTGTATAACTATTTTTTTGAAGATGTCTAAATGTTTAATATGCATTTCAAAAGTTTTTGAATAAACCAAAATATCATCAATATAAACAATGTTAAAATCCAAATATGGGTTAAAAATATCATTCATAATTTTTTGGAATTCAAAAGGAGCATTTTTCAAACCAAATGGAATAACATTCCATTCATATTGTCCAAATGGGACATTAAAAGCGGTTCTATAAGAGTGCTCTTTAAATATTTGGATCTGCCAATAACCTGATTTTAAATCAAATTTAAAAAATATATTGGCGTCATATAATCTTGACAATAAATCCTTTCTATTTGGGATAGGATACCTAATCCATTTCAAATATTTGTTCAAAGGTTTATAATTTATAACTAACCTGGGAACACCGCATTCTTTTTCAGCTGCATTATTGACATAAAATGTAGTACAAGCCCAAGGAGATTTAGAAGTTTTATCAAACTCTTTAGTAATAAATTATCAATTTCTTTCTTGCAGAATTCAACCAATTCGGCGTTCATTTAGCAAGGGCGTGATTTAGTAGGAATATCATCCTCAGAGAAATTATCTTCATATGGAAGAGTCACAATATGGTTTTTTCGATTCCAGAAAGCACTAGGATGATCAGCACAAATATCAATGGCCATTTGTTCGGAAATTATTTTAATTTTTTCCTGCACTTTAGTTGATTTTAAAGTGTCGAATATATTCATACTAAATATTTCAAGTTGTAAAGAATCAACAAGCTTTTGTTCAGATTAATCAAAGCATTAATATCACGAGAAATAGGATTAGTGATAAAAGTATAATTAATATCTCTATCTTTATAAGTAGCAGAAAAACCCTTAGCTGTGATGCTGGTGAAAGGATAAATAGCATTTATAAATGGAGTTTCAAGTATAATCGGAGGGTATAACTGATTTTTAACCAAAAAGAATAAATGTGGAATGCAGACTTTATTTTGGCAAATACGCGTATTAGGCAATTTATACTTTATATCTAAAGCATGTCCAGAAGCAGATTTGACCAGAAGAGTAGTTTTTTCAAAATATTTGGTTGGTACAAGACCTTCTTGAATACATCTAACATCAGCTCCACTATCTATCATAGCAATATTAGTTATAGAAAAAGTATTATCAATTAATATAGTACATTTAACATACCATTTATGAGCTGTAACAATCTGCATCATTCCTAAAAACATATTTTGTTTAGGATCAATATTAATAGATTTTGCAAGAGTATTTTCTTCAACAATATTTTTACCCTTGTTATTAGCAGACTCAATCTGAGTAAGGCGGTGATCACAAATAATCTGATTTTGTTTAAGAGATTTGATCTCTTGTTTCAACTTTTCAATTTCTCCTTTTAGGTCATCAAAAAAGTATCACGAATAACAACATGTTGTTTAGAAAGTCTATTATTGACTTCAGATAAAGAATAAGGAGCAGAATATTCAAACTCATTTTTTGATTTTTCAACAACATTCAATGAGCTAGCCTTATTATTAGCAACAAGTTGAATAATCTTTTCACGCAATGTGTTATCAGTAACTTCTTTTAAAAGCTCTATCACATTATCGGAAGTAATAGTATTAATATTCATATCTTCAAATTGAGATTGTAATTTATCAAATTCATCATTTTCACAAGAACAAATATCACCTCTACATATATAGTTGCTAACTGAGTATTACCAAATGTTTCAGGTTTATCAGTTTCAGAACCTGATTCAGAATAATCGTCATCATCATAATCGGACTCAGAACCAGAGGTGTACAAGAAACTATAGATCTTATTGTGCATATCTTCCTCTAACTCTAGAGTTTTAAGCTTTTCAAGCCTACAATTTGGTGCTATATGCCCAAATTTTCCACACTTGTAGCACTTAATCTTTGCGAGATCTCGCCTAGACCTATTCTTCGTAAATATATTAGATTTACGATGAGCTTTTCGATCTTCTCGTTCTTCCCTAGGCCTTCGTCTAGATCTTATTTTACGATGAGATCTATCTGGATCGGATTTATTAGAATCTCTATGTTTGGTACCTTTTGCGGTAGTATCAGGTAATCCAAACTGGGAACAAAAGTCTCCTAGCTGAGATCTTTCTCTAAGCTTATCAATCTTAAGCTGCCTAGAGAGCTTTAATTCATTGCACAAAGTAATACCTTCTTGAGTGTAGACTCCTATAAGCTTACCATAAGTATAAGCGCCATAAGGAATAGCACCTTGCGAATTTTGTAGAGTTTTCTTAACTCTTTCTGCAAATAATGGAGGTAAGCCATCTATAACTTGGTTTTCCAATGCTCAAGACCGTTTTCCGGCAGTTCCCTCACCCAACTTAGATAGGTATCTTTATACCATCGGAATTCGCCTAAATGTCTACATCGAAGACCATTTAACAAAGAACGAACATTTTGGTATTGATTGGTAAATCTACCATTAAAATGTTCAAGAATAGTCAAGACTAGGGTATAAACAACGTCTTCTCTATTTTTACTAAGGTAAAACCTAAGTTATCAACACCCTCATTAACAGCGTTAGCATTAAGTACAACGGCTTTTGCCTTAAGGCTCATATAATTATCCCACTAGCCTCTAAGTTGACCAGTAAAACTTGCAATTATCATCTTGCAAATAGTTCTATCGGTGTTATTAACACTATTACAAATAGTAGCATACATAAGCATTCTATGAACAAGTATAGTTAATTGCCTATCAGTTAAACCGTCGAGATTCCATTCATATATCTCACTTCCACTATAAGAAGTATTAGTTTGGTTCCAATCACGTTCCTCTATCATAACATCTTGAGGAGTCGGTCTGGGATAATAATAAGTTTGCATATTAGGTTGATGAGCATATTTAGTATTACCACTATTCTTCTTGGGATAACGACAAAGTTTATTAATTTCCAAATCAACTTGATTTTTAAAATCAAAAGTGGTTTCAATCTCATCTGCAAAATCTTCAGATAAATTAATAAGGTGATCACCAAATTCCAAAAACTTTTTATCTAGAAGTTTTTCAAGATCATATAGGGGTTTAAAAACAAAATCTTGAATTTCAGGAGGTCTCTGAATATGAACATCCGGCTGTTTTGACGTAGAAGCCTGTTCAGAAGATTTTAAATCACTTTTAATCTGAACAATTAAAGTCGTTAAATTATCTAACTTTTTATCAAGAGAACTAATATGTTCGCATATAACTTTCACATAAAGTCCTAAATAGTTATTTTTGAGAAATGAGATTATTAATCTCGTTAATGTTTACCGTAGCCATATCTTTTTCAATAAACTTCTGAAAAGCAGTGAAAGTAATACCTGTATTATTGGTAGTATAAACGGTGCTTGAGGAGGATAAATAGCTTTAATAATATTACCTTATTCATCTTTATAGGATCGTTCAAGAACATTGATGAATAAAGGCAAATAAGTAGTTATAAATCAAGGTACGAAAAACATAATATGATTATGTAAAGCACAAGTCTCATAAAATTCTTGAGAAATATTATGCAAATCCTCCACACTGTATGTGTCAAAAAACCAAGTTTTAAACTGGCTCCATTTATCACTAGCAAATTCATTTTGAATTCTTGCCAGTGAACCCAGACTAAAATCAATTTGATGTCCATTCATCATTAAGTATCATTAAGATTAAAATCCATTTCGGATGCAGAAGGAATATGCTTATCAGAAATATCAGATGATTTATCATTTGTTTGAACAATATTTAATCGAGGATCAATTTTAATTTTATTGTTATCAGCAGATATGACAAAAGATAATGTATGCAAAGTAGCAGCACAATTTCGAACTGGACCAAAACCAGAGTCAATCGGCGAGATGTGTTGGATGGCAAGTAATCTTCTATCAAAACAAAATGAATGTCTATTATAAGGAACACTTTTTTCATCAAACTGAATACAAATCTTACGATCAGCATTTTGAGTAATATGAGAATATTCAGAATTAGTGACGGCATCAGTCATTTGTTCTGGAGGTATAACAGAGTCTAAAGTCCAAGTAGTAGGAAAATTAATCTCTTCCCATTTTATAGGTCTTCTAGTAGTGACCTTGGATTTAGCAAAATTAGTTTCAACTATTATTATTTGATCAGATGTATCATATAACTTACATCTTGGGTTTAACGTAGCAAGCAGTTTAAAATAGATTCTATAAGATAAACAAATCAATTCAGATCCAGGCGCATAATTATAACCATGTGTTTTAACATTTAAAGTCAAAGCATCAAGAATATTAGAATCAGTCAAAGATAACTGCAAGTTAGGTTGAGTATTGAAATATACTAGGCCATAAGCTACCATAGATTCAATCGAACCCATCAAAGATTGTCGAAAGTTTAAATTTCGAGCATCACGAAGAGCAGCTAAAAATGTTTCTGGTAACCCTTTAAGAGTTAACGGCTTAAAAGCGATCTGTACCATGCCAATATGCAAGAATTTATATTGAGATTTATATAAATCAATATCGAGCTATTGGCAATATTGATTATTATTATTGGAATCAATCAAAGACATCATCATCATCATCATCATCACCATCATCATCACCATCACCACCACCATCACCATCACCATCATCATCACCATCATCATCACCATCATCATCATCATCACCATCATCATCACCATCATCATCATCATCATCATCATCATCATCATCATCATCACCATCACCACCATCACCATCATCACCACCATCACCACCATCACCACCATCACCATCATCACCATCACCATCATCATCATCATCATCATCATCGTCATTCAGAATTTACAAAATTGTGATGCTTCAAATTCAGCTAATATTGTCATTCTGATTTGTCCAAATAAATATCCTAAAATTATTGAGTGCATCAATTAAATTTTTATCGTTTTACAAGATTAATATTAACTTATGCACTCATGAGAAGAGTGCTTAACACAATGTACACTTATACTAGATCAACAACAATAATGCATGCACTCATGACAAGACTGCTTTACAAAATATCTCTCTATATATATATATAGATAGATAGAATGAAACAACTTAACATGAACAAACGTGCAATGCATATGTCCATAACTAGTAAAAACATAGTCAAGAAGAACCTGAACATTTAATCACATATCAAGAATATCCTTAATTTGTATTCAAGGATGCTTGTTTATAGATAATGAATTAATTTTAAATAAAACAATCCCACAAATTTGATAAACTTAAAAGGAGAAAAGAAGTCAAATCGTGACTTAATTTTACAAGACTCAAACATAAGAAACAAATTGTTATCCTTAATGGACAGATTTTCCTTCTAAATTCATATTTACCAAAAAAAATTCAGCTCAACTTCTAAAGGTACTTCAAGACAATTTTCAATATTAATCGAATCAGGTAAAAATATTCAAACATAACAAATTATCCTTAAATACAAAAAATGATTAGTGTGAATACTCATTTTTGTTATTGTTAACCTTTACAAATAGTTCTGTTATATTATTATGCTTACTTATAATGTAGTTTATTTTTCCTTTAGATTATTATTTAGAGTATGTTTTCATGTATCAATACCAACATAATTTGTAATTTTAATATCAATGACAAAATTTTGTTAACTACAGTCTACAATTAATTTTGTTCATTAATTGTTAGTGTATATGTGATTGTGAGATATAATATTCCTCTTTAAGAAAAATTTTCTTCTAACAAATTTTACTCATTTTTTTATACTAATAATATTATGTACATTCAATGTATATATATATATACACACACTAATTAACGTGATCTACACATGCAAAATTCATATATTTAACTTTTTTTTTTTTTTTACTCTGTTAAAAAAAGAATGACCCGTTTTTTTTTTTTCAACACTTTAATTTCAACTTTCCACAAGGCATGTCTCAGGCCACAAGATTAAAGAGCATTTTGATATATTTGACATAACATCGATTTAAAACTACAAGATTGAAATTTATTCTTTATTTTCTTAAATTTTGTGTAAAGTAAAACAAGACAATTATTTTTAAAACGGAGGGAGTATTATCTGAATATCTTATTCATTGTGATAATTTAGAATTTAATAACCTGGCTAACATAGTCATACGACCATGTTTGGATGAGGCTAAACTACTGTTTATTTAATTCTTATTTGACCCTAATATCTTTTTTGGCCTTATAAATTAGCTCCTTTCTGCCTTCTCTTTCTGTCATTGCATTGTTCGTACACTTCACACAACACTCTAAGTTATTGGTCCTTCCAAGGGAGAGAAGAGACTCCCTTGAAAGATGGCTAGAAAAATTGAGATAAAGAAAATAGAAGACACGAACAAACTTAAAGTCTCATTTTATAAGCGACGTAATAGTTTATTAAATAAGGAGAAAGAGATTGCAATTTGTTGTGATGTAGATGTCTTGTTTGTCGCGTTTTCACCGGCTGATTGACTCAACAAATTCTCTAGCCAACAAAGGTATTGTATTTACGATACCAACAAAAATTACCGTTATGTCATGCTAGTTATTAATCTATAAAATCATTAGCTTGACTAATTATTTTTACTAAATTTTTACTTTTGTAGAATTGAAGACGGTTAAGAGGAGATTGACGTACATAAACTAATTAATTCTAAAAAAAATTAATTGATTTTTTTTTATTTAGCTATTAATTAGTAACGTATATATTCTAGCACTGACTTATGAGTTTTTTGTTTTTTCTTTGTTGGGGTTAGTCACATGGGCGATGTTAAGGTACTTTACTCTTTTACATATTCATTATCGATAGCTATTTGCATGAATTTTCTATTTTTAAAATTAAGTCTTCTGTCTATTAATGCGAATTAATTTGTATAATCTTTAAATGAAAGTGAAATTAATGAAGTTTGAAATGAAAATTAGTACTTGCTCAATTTAAATTTGTGTATCTATATTTTATTTTTAAGTTTGTTTTTAAAAGAATGTGTCAAGTTAGGTTTTGAGTCTAACTCATACTCTTAAAGCTAGAACAAAGAAAGGATGATTTCTCAAACCTTGTAAGAATTATCAACCACATCCCCCTCCACACCTAAATCTGGACATTCTTTATTCGGGATTTGAGTTATTACCCCCTCTTCATCTTGACATTCATTGTCCGGATTTCATTTATCACCCCCACCCCATGTCCAGATCCAAATATTTTCATTTGGGATTTCATTGTCCAGTCTAGAACGTGATTTCCACCCCACAACTATTCTTAATCTGGGCTCCCACATCGGTTTTGGATCTGACCATGTCAAATTAGGTCATGAACCTAACCCACACTCCAAAAGACATTTCAAAGAGAGGAAGATTGTATAAGTCTTATAAAGAAATAAATATTTCATTTATTTAGTTACGTGGGATATTCAATTCCTTCATCAAGATGTTTTTTTTCGACAGCTCTTTAGTTTCAACTTTTTGTGTAACATGTTTATGACCACAAAATTAAAGGACATTTTCACACATTCAACCTATCTTTAGTTTCTGACCATAGGATTAAAAAATCATTCTTTAATTTATTAAACTTTATGTCAATAAAAAATCAAACAAACAAATTAAAATGAAGTCATTAATAATTAAGAGATTCTGAAAATGACATCCTCAAAATTACCGAAACACTAAATGATCTTTAATTCGTTAAAGATAAAAACTTTGACTTTTTTAAGTCAAAAAGTGTATGTTGAGAAAGAGTTGTAATAAAATTTAATTATTTAGATCAATTATTCTGACCACTATTAATATTTATTGTGTATATTAATGAAGGAAAAAGTGGCAAAGCTGAGGCAATTGAACCACATCAAGGGAGATGTTAGCAAGTTACAATTTCTTGATAAACAGTTTGGATATCTTATCTTTTTCTCACTCCTTCATTTTTTGGATCAATTTATTGTCTCTCTGTGATTATATTTTGTTCAATGTGATGAAATGTACGCGTCCATCAGTATTCACAGGACCAGGTCCCCGAGAGAATAAAGTGCAGAAAATAAATAGCACAAAGTAAACAGGCACAAGATTTTTACGTGAAAACCTCCTTGCTCAAGGGAGTAACCACGACCTGTCTCACAGGACTTTTCAAACTATTTTTACTAATCTTTTCAAGTAAAATTAAAACACAGTTTACAACATGAGATTAACCAGATAATCTCTACACTAAGTAATACAACCTATTACTTAAACGAGCCTAAGAAATGCATCCATTGCCCACTATACTAACCCTCACTGATTAATATAGACTTTTGACCGTAAGACACAAAGTTACCCCTAACTATGTTTCTTACAAGACTCAAACAAAGTTTTGAAACGTTTCTAACAAGAGTGAAATGAATCATACAAGTTAAGCTCAATACAAACGATCAAGAACAGCAGCAGGTACGGAAAGCACTTCTTCTGTTGATCAGATCCGTGTTGTATGTGTTCTTGTGCTTGAATTATTCCTTGAAGATGGCCTTCTCTTTTTAATCTTGTGAGTTTTTGTTTGCCAAATCTTGAGTTTGTGTTTTTTAGAAGAGACTATATAAAATCAACACACACTTGTTGACACAACCCTATTGGTTGAGGGCCTACTATTTAGAAAAGATGTGCACCTACCACATCAAAGGTGGTAGCTTTTCTGACAACTATCTTGTCACCTTTTCATGTAAGCAATCTTGCAGGGACCAGGTCCCTTGCAATGTTCTTTGTGAGTTCTTGAAAGGCTTGTTGGCGGACTTCCTCCTTTGAATGAATGAATTTAATATGGTGTTTGTCATGTTGAAAATATCAACCATAAAGAGTTATTACCCGTTGGACAAACACCTTCGGCCATTCTGATTGGTTTAGTATGTCGGTGCCTCACCAACCACTGACAGGACAACTTTACAACTGTACCCCATTATGCATCTGATGGAGAGAACTCTGCCAGGGACCAGGTCCCTGCATTTGTGAGACACTGAAACAGACAATCTCATATGCTCTTCCTATTGGTGTAGTACACTGAACTTTTCACCTATCACCTGACATGACAGCTTTACAGTCGTATGCCATTTGAATCTGGACGAGAGCACTTTGATAGGGACCAGTTCCCTGTATTTGAAAGGATCATCAAAATACCTAGAATATAACATTTTCCCTTTTTTGATGATTACACACAAATATTCCTCACACCGAGTTTATTCATTCATTTCTCTGTCATCAGTCTCAATAACAAGGATCTGGTTCCTTGTTAGATCTCTAAGTTTGTTAAATCATCAAAACTTAACATCAGCTCCAAAATAACATTTTCCCTCTTTTTGATGATAACAGACTTATTCACCAGTTCCCCCTATCAACAAGAACACTTCAGGTAACTGGAGTTTCATCATCCCCGAAGTTTCTCAAATCATCAAAACATCAAAATAGTGTTTTCCCCCTTTTTGATGATGACAAACAACTTCTTCCCCCTATCGGCATGACTATGTCCTCTTCAAAGTAGCTAACATCATTTATCTCATACCTTAACAATTTTCCACCTTTAGACATCATAGAAAAAGGCTAAGCAGTAAACCAAGTTGACAGAAATGCAGTTCAAGCAAATTCATGGCCACTTGGGCAACACTGAGCATGAGTAAGAATGCATAAAGTAATAACACAAGTCAGTAGAAACAAGGCATTTTTTTCATTCATAAACAAAATATTAGCAATCAAAGCATTGCATATATTATTACGAATGAGAACCAAGACAATGCCCACTTAGTTCCGATAGAAAACGAGGAGGACTGACACGGGAGTTTAGGAAGAGAGGGAATGACTTAGGAGCAAGGGATTGAAAGAATAGAATTAGTAGAGCATATTCCTTAGCATGGTATTTTCAGAAGCCTCTTTTGAAGCTCACATTCTTTGCTGCCCAGCCTTTATGTTGAACCTTCAGGGCTGCCAATTTTTATTTTTATTTTCAACTTGGTCCCTCTGATAGTGCTATTTCAGAAGCTGAGACTTCAGGCAACCCATTTTAGTATCCCTGTTAGCAATAGCAACTATCATAGCTGCCAACTCAAGCCTGAGTTTCTCATGATAGAAAGATTGATGAAATCAAACTTACTCAAGGCCTCCGAGATGAATAGATCAATAACTAAGGAACCATTTCATTTTTTTTAAGGTCAGAAACCCTCCTATTCAGATAACTTTGAGTTCTCAAAATATCAACCTCTTCCTTTTTTAACATCATCTTTTCCACCTTCTTCTTTTGCTTGTTGGACCTGGTCCCTCTTCACACATAAAAACATCTTCATCAGAAAATTTTCCAGTAAGAGCAAAGGGTTTAACCATTTGAAGTGTTTTTGAGAGAAGAGAAAAGAGGCTTTTAAAAATTTCTGGTTTTGGAAAGGGATTTGAAAAGAAATATAGAGTATAAAGGAAGTGAATTAGTGTATTATGTGGAAGAAAGTGCCATTTCGGTATTCAAAAGATGGGACAACGGTCAGATACATGAATAACAAACATGTGGAAATTGCAACGGTTCACATGCATAATTCCAACTGCAATGTTAAGAGTGCTAACCTTTGAGAACGGACCGGTTCCCTCTCTGTAGTTTGGATGTGATTGACTAGATTTGTCCTGACCTCCCTTTTACTTCAGCCCTTTTTCCATGTGTATATACCTACAAAAGGTATAAGACTGAACTTGCTAAAACATGCATAAAGGAAAAACAAGGATACCTGCTCCATTTGCATAGTCATGAGAGAGTTCATTATTTCAGGCAGGATCCATTCAAGAAGGTTTCAGCATTCCCAACATCAGTTTGATTATCTTAGATAGGTCTTCTAACAGCTTCAAGATGTTGCTTGATCCACAAGAGTTGAGCACATCAAGCTGCACTTGCCACATTCTCTACCTCAGTTGTTGAAAGAGCCACTGAATCTTGCCTTTTAGTTCCCCATGAGTGAGAGATCAGCCTATAACATAAGCCACTCATGAGGTACTCTTTCCATTAACTTGATACCCAGCATAACCAGCATCACATGTTCCTCCAAATAAAAAAGTCTCTTGATGGACAGAATAGAACCAAGTCCCTGTTTACTTCAACTGTCTTCGGATTCTCTTACCAGCCCTCAAATGTAATTCCTTTGTACAAGAATGGGGTCTCTGAACCAGATTCATCAGCGTCCAGCTTCAAGTTAGTGCCCATGAGAGTATGAATTGTCTAGGCACCCATAACATGAAACCTTTTCAGCAGCTTCTCTGAACTGGTACCAAGTCCCTATCTTTGATAAGACATCAATTGCTCTGAACGTTGTGCTATCTTTTTCCCTTTAGCTAAGTTCCCATAACAGTATGCAACTGGTCCTTTCTTAGGGCTTTAGTAAAGATGCTAGCCACTTGATCTTCCATTTTGTAGAACTTCATTATGACATTACCCCTCTTTAACATTGTCTTGACTTCAAATATGTTAAGCCATTTGAGCAGCTCATTAATGTACTTTTCTTGACACCAGAGGGTACCTTTATAGGTTTGCTTGATCTCTTTTGAAGCCATTGTTGAAGAGGAATTTGGACAACCTATCAGCTTGTTGGGGAACCGAGTGTCATACTTTGCTTCTTTCAAACTGAGCTTGATCAACTTATTTATTCTCACCTTCAGAATTCACATTATCAGTTTGAAATGAACCATCTTTTTTCAGCACTGTCTAACAGACCGGGTCCCTCATCAGGTTCATCATCTGCATCAGCTTCCTTGAGATTACTTGATTCATGAAGAGGATGTTCTTCAGCAAGCTCACTATTTAGACTGTTTCTTTAAATATGAAGCAACCCTTCCATCTCATAATCTTCTTTCTTTTGACAACTTCTCAACTCTTCTAGACTCATCAAAAATCACATGACCACCCATTTATACACCTGATAAACCTTGTTGGAGGAAGAGTATACCGCAACTATTCTTTCATTAATATTGAGATCAAACTTCTCTATTCACCACTTCAACCGAATGTTCTTTGGAAGATTAAAAGCCTGCTTATTCCACCTGAAGGATGGTCTGATGTGCTGCTCTTTAACACCAGAGTCACAACCTTTGTAATCTGCAAATTTCATTTTGTGCAGACTAGGGACCAGGTCCCTTGACACAAGTTTGTGCAGTAGAGAAGTATTCGCATAAGCACGCATCTTGTGTCATATCTCAGCATTCTCACCTTGAGCACTAAGGCAAGTGAGACTATCACTACGAGCAGTATTCAATTCAGCAATGAACATGTTCTTGCATCTCTTTTCTGTCAAGATCACCACCCGAGAGAGCAAGTTTGTGACAACACACTTTCTGATAAGATTACATTTTATTTCATTCATCACAGATTTGTGAAACACTTAAGGGATTGTACTTCAACCCATTGACATAGTACACAACTTCAAACGAGTGTTCCACAGACTTTCAAGTTCTGCCTACACCAAGAATGTACTTTTTCTTGCCATTATCAAAAGAGACACCCCCACCTTGAAGTGCCTTAAGAGAGAGAAAGTTTTGTAGTATTCTCAGTCATGTGCTTTGAGCATCCACTATTCATAAACCAACACTAACTGGTTCTCCCTCCTCTCACTTGCATAGCAAATCACTTGTTAGCCTTGGGAACCCATTTGAGACGAAGTTCCTAGTAAGCAGATAATGGAGTGAGAATAAAATCTTTTGTCCAGTAAGGCATACTAGCTTTCTTCAACTTGGGACCATAGGCAGGACCAGGTCCCTTCTTCAGTCTATTCCTCTGTTTGGAATATCTTAACGCACTTCCTTCATATTTTTTTCAAAACAGGACAATCTCTCTTAAGATGTCCATCTCAACAACAATGCACACACAGGAGATCGTTAGCATCAGAAACAGATTTGCGATAAGAATTGTATGGGTGATCTATCTTCTTACAGCCTATCCCTCTTTTACTGTTGTTGCTTGACCAATTAGATTTGTAAGGATCTTAGAGAAATTAGTCCAATTGAGAGATTTTTCAAGTTCCTCTTTTACACGGACCATGTCCCTCTCTAGCACAAGATTTCTCTCTAGAGCCAATTTCATCTTCATTTCAGCAGTGTGCAGCTTATTTTCAAGGTCCAGCTGCAAGTTGTTGGCCTCATTCTTTCCTTTAAAAACTGTACTAGTCACCCCTTTTATCTATTCCTTCAGTTCTAAAATTTTCAGCTTCTAGAACAACCATTTGACTTTCAATATCATTTATTTGGGCAACTAAAGCAATTTTTCCATCTTGAGAGATGTCTAGGCTATTATTCACAAGATCCTTCTCAGTTGTCAACTCAATTATCAAATCAAGTAAAACAACAACTAGCTTTCTCAATTTACTAGTAGAACAGGTATTCAAGTAAATCAACATCTTCCTCATCTGAATTTTCCATGAAAGCATCATCTGAGTGTTCAAAATCATGTGAATCACTTGAGGAATTTTCCCATGCAGTCATATCCTTCTTCACCGCTTGGAAAAAAGGCTACTCTTCTGCTTATCTTGGGACCGACCTGGCTCTTTGTCTTTACCTTCTTCAGTCTTGACATATTCTTTGTGATCAGCCTTGTACATATGACAATTTCCAATGGAGTGACCTGGTTGATCACACTTGTGACACACTTCACTTGAGCTGGTAGACTTGTCATTATTTCTTTCTTCTGATCAACATCATTAGTTAGATCTGCCCTCATGTCTTCACCATTGAGAATAATACCCTTCCCTTTTCTATGCATCTTATGAACTTGAAGATGCTCAAATAATGCACACAATGTCACTACTTCAGATTCCCTTGTCTCATTGCCAGTCACAAAATCATTTATCCAAGATTTGGGAAGAATTTTCAGTATCTTGGAGACTTTCTTGCACACAGGGACTGGTTCTTCAAGGAACATAAGCTCATCTGTAATGGTGGAGAATCTGGTGTGCATTTCATGAATGGGTTCACTTTCTTTCATGGTGAAATTTTCAAACTGAGTAGTAAAGAAATCTAACTTAGATTTCCTTGTTTCCTCAGTGCCCTCATAAGTTGTTCTTAGCATATCCCAGATTTCTTTGGTTGATTCGCTCGATGAGATCAGATCGAATTCGTTCATTCCAATGCCACACATCAGCAACTTCCTAGCTTTGTGATTTTTCTAGACTAGTCTTTTGTCGGAGTCATTGTATTGTTGTCGAGTTTTGATAATGACTCTTGTGATCTCTCCAATCTTAACCTTTATGGTTGGCACATAAGGACCTTCACATATCACGTCCCACACTTTAATGTCCTCAGCAATGAGATAGTATCTCATCTGAATCCTCTAGTGTCTATAGAACTCACCATAAAAAAGATGAGGTCTTGTGGGAGAGTGACTTCTTTACATGCTCACTGGTGTCAACATTTCCTTCAGGATTCTCTTTCTTAGTGTTAACTAGATAGAGAGCCCAAGCTCTGATACGAATTGATGGAATGTATGCGTCTCACAGTATTAGGTCCGCCGACAGAATAAAGTGCAGAAAATAAATAGCACAAAGTAAACAGGCACAAGATATTTACATGGAAACGTCCTTGCTCAATGGAGTAAAACCACGACCTGTCTCACAGGACTTTTCAAACTATTTTTTACTAATCTTCTCAAGCAAAAGTAAAACGCAGTTTACAACATGAATTAACTTGCTAATCTCCACACTAAGTAATACAACCTATTACTTAAACGAGCCTAAGTAATGCATCCATTGCCCACTATACTAACCCTCACTGATTAATATAGACTTTTGACCGTAAGACACAAAGTTACCCCTAACTATGTTCTTACAAGACTCAAACAAAGTTTAGAAATGTTTCTAACAAGAGTGAAATGAATCATACAAGTTAAGCTCAATACAAACAATCAAGAACATGAACAGGTACGGAAAGCACTTCTTCTGTTGATCAGGTCCTTGTTGAATGTGTTCTTGTGCTTGAATTCTTCCTTGAAGATGGCCTTCTCTTTTTAAACTTGTGAGTTTTTGTTTGCCAAATCTTGAGTTTGTGTTTTTGAGAATAGACTATATAAAATCAAAACAAACTCGTTGAGACAACCCTATTGGCTGAAGGCCTGCTATTTAGAAAAGTTGTGCACCTACCACATCAGAGGTGGCAGCTTTTCTGACAACTGTCTTGTCACCTTTTCATGTAAGCAATCTTTCAAGGACCAGGTCCCTTGCAATGTTCGTTGTGAGTTCTTGAAAGGCTTAATGGCTGACTTCCTCCTTTAAATGAATGAATTTAATATGGTGTTTGTCATGTTGAAAATATCAACCATAAAGAGTTATTACCCGTTCGACAAACACCCTCATCCATTCTGATTGGTTCAGTACGTTGGCGCCTCACCAACTACTGACAGAACAACTTTACAACTGTACCCCATTTGCATCTGATGGAGAGAACTTTGTCAGGGACTAAGTTCCTGCATTTATGAGACACTGAAACAGACAATCTCATCCGCTCTTCCTATTGGTGCAATACACTGCACTTTTCACCTACCACCTAACATGACAGCTTTACAGTTGTACCCCATTTGAATCTGGACAAGAGCACTCTGCCAGTGACTAGGTCCCTGCATTTGTGAGGATTATCAAAATACCTAGAATATAACACAATGTAATTTACAAATATTGTAAATAAAAAAATATATGTATAAGGAGATTAACAAACAAGAATAATTGAATAAAGAGAGAATTAGGATCTTTATTTTGATAGGTATACTTTGAGTATTAGAAAAGATATTTTGTATAAATGAACAAAATATTCAGTCAAATAAAATTTTCTTCTAAAACGAAAATCTATAAATGAATAGGGGTTACAACTTATTATTTCTGATCGATTTTTACTTGTGAACTCTGAGATTATAAGTAATTTGACATACTTATAAAAATATAGATAAGTTAATTTGAAGAGCTGATAAACTTATATAATAATACTCATATTATTGTTATGTCATAATATTATTATATAATTTATTACGCTAAATAAAGAGAAGAGATCAAAAAGTCACACAAAGCATAATTAACAAAATATATATTGTCTAGGAAAAAATATACACAAGTTACTTATTCTTTAGTATAGTGTCCATTAGCTTAAAGAATTAAAACACGCACGCGCGCACGCACAAGGTAGCAAAGTTAGTGTAATTGAGGTAGAAAAGTTAGTGTAATTTCATAAGTAGGGTGTGAAAAGAGTAAGATGTACATAATCTTATTTTTGTGTTTATGAGATAGAAAAGTTGTTTTGAATTGAGTTTCGGTAAGCCATCTCCATTATCCATGCTTGAGATAGACAATATAAGAGAGCTCAAACAAGTAATATTATATAAGTTTTACACTATTTTGATTTATTGAAATGTACTTAGATACTACTACCTAGTACATCGTACTTGATTTCTTCTGTATTAAGTGAAATTTACTCTTACTAATGAATTAAACTTTTTCATGATGGCTTCCTTTGGATGTTTCAACCTATTGCTGGTGTCTTAATTTCTACAGGATTGAGGTGAGCACAACTTAATTTGATGCCTCATAAGTATTTTGTTAATTAAGTTAGACATTAAAATAAAAATTAAGAATAATCTTGATAAATAAATGTTAACTTATCAGTGAAATTGATAAAATCATTTTAACTTGAAATTCTTTGATCTAGAATTTGGCGTTGCAAATCAAGAAGAGCACATTGAAATTACATATTTTAGATACTAACATAGGGTAATTTGATTTAGTATCACAAATGTTTCCTTTATGGTTCTTCTTAATAATAACATTAACGTTGAATACAACATCACCATAAATATATTTCAATCGTCTAAATGTGATATACTCACATATTAAAGTAGTTGTTAATATACTCCTCCTAACTACATGATTTTTTAGGGATTATGAACCAAACAAAAGCCTTCGCTTCATCAACTCTCTTGGTGTGAACGGAACTTGCTATGATCTCTCCAAAAATTCATGGCTAGAAAAGTTTGTTCTTTTACCAATTTTTTTCTTGATCATTGAAAAATAATGTAAAATCGCAAATTTAAAGAAAATGATTATTTTTCTTAGAAATAATTCATCAAATCAATTCCTATATATAATCAATAAGATTTTATTAATGATTAATTAATTTTAATTAGATGGAATTGGAGAAACAAGGAAAGATGAATGCTCACTTTGTTGCACAAGGAAAAGCTCCTCAGCAGTTTGATACTAATAATTGGGTTTATCCATACAGTCACTATTTTTTCACATAATAATTTCTTACAAATAATTCTTCTTCTTTTTTTAATTTTAGTTTCATTATTTCGTTGTTATTTTTATAGTACAGGTATCCAGGAGAGCATATATCAAGATTCGATGAACAAAGGAAAAAGAGTAGCAAACAGTTCTAACAATTACACATATATCCCTTCATTTGCAAGTTCTCCACAGAGTGGGAACATACCATTCTTTCAAATTCATAATACATCCCCTTATATCCCATTGCAGGTATTACTTTTTATACATGCAGTAACTAGGATCTACTAAAAAAATATGTCATTTTTAAAAAAAAAAATTGATGTTATTATTTTTTATTTGCACAATAGAGTCAACAACAAAACATGATAGGAGATGTTCAGCAAAACTCAACACAAACATTTGGAAAATCACTACTATATTAATATTCTTGAAATATTATTCCTTGTTAACATTTCCTTGAAAAGATGAGAATTTTTGTATAAAATTATTTTTCTCTGCTTAATTGAACCAACAACAAAGCATGGTGGTAAATATCCAGCATAATCTCACGCATACCATGGACAACCATAGGTACATTTATATTATTAAAATATCACTCCTTGTTAAATCCTAACCCTCCCCTACTATACTAATTAACTCATATATTTTTCCAGGTACAACAACTTTTGGTGAAAGTAGTGACAACACTAGGCCTGGCAGGGGGATCGGGTTCGCCCCCTGACCCATTACTAGCTCGAGACCCGTCTCGCTGGACCCGGTCCTGTATTGGCTACCGGTTTTGGGGGATTTAGGGTAGGGGGACCGGTTAGGGGACGATTCAGGACTTTGTCCCGGTCGACCCGACCTGATCTGGTCCGCTTCCGGCCAGGCTGAACCGGCCGGTTTCGCGGGACTGTATTAGTTTTTTATTTATTTTTCAAATTGTAGCCATTGGGGACCGTTGAGGCAACGACTAGTGGTCCCCTCCAACGGCTATAATAGATTTTTGAAGCTTTTTCACTTCCCCAACACCTCCTACCACCTCCTACTTTTAATATTTTAATTTAAACCCTAAAATTATAATAAATACACTTTAGTCCATTTTAATATTATAAATACCCCCCTTATCCTTCATTATTTCTTACAAAATCATCTACTCTCTCATCTATATTATGTATCCTCTCATTCTTAAATCCTAATTCTTGATTCCATTTAGTTATCAATTATAAATTCTCATATTATATTATAATATATATATATATATTTCAATTCTAAATTTTCAATTTATATCATAATATTTATATTGCTATAAGTATTGAAGTTGTAAATTACAACTTACAACAAACTACAAGCTTCAAGAATTGGTTATAACGTCTGCTATTAACACAAACGTTTGGTACATTCATTTCATTTTTTATTTGTTTATTTAATTTTTTGCAATTAGTTTTTATTTTATTAATATTTTTATATTACACTTCACATTTTATTAAATATGAGTTCTAACAAAAAAAGTACTGGTAAGGAGAAAGTAACAACCGTATTTCTAATCTATTTAATTTTTCTAAAAAAGATAGTAACGACAAAAAATAAAACTAAATGTAGTGGTTCTTCTTCTAAATCAATGCCTAGAGTTAGATTTAATACAAATGATTCTATTTATGTTGATGATACTTCTTTCACTCCTCATTTTAATATTGATACAAATGTTGAACTTGAACATGAATATTTAAAACGACGTTATCGTAATACTAATAATGATTGTGATGAAAATTCAGGTGAAGAAGTAGAATTTGATTCGGAAGAAGATGAATTAGAAGAAACGCCTACTAGTCCGGTGACGGAAGTTCCAACTTAAACTAGAATTCCAGCTGAGCAAAATTCTCCCCCCTCCCCCCACCACTTGTACCTTCTACAAGGGAGAAGGTGAAGTATCAAAACCCGAAAACTTCTATTGTGTGACAATTTATGACTTTAGATAAGGAAAACTCTATTGCTATTTGTAATAACTGTAAGCAACACTTTATACATAGACAAGGTGGAGGTCAAGGTGGGACGGGGGGGGGGGGGGGGGGGGGGGTTAAA
>JAJOOR010018213.1:0-32483 GCA_036250505.1 Solanum acaule | reverse complement strand
TTATGGGGAGATTTATTCTCTCTAAAGTTTCAATGTTTTTCTTTATATTAGTTTTGATATAATAATATTTTGATTTTTAGTATAAGTTTTTGTCATCTGATTTATCAACCATATGATTTGTAAATTGTAAGCTTCCGCATGACGCCCTAATTACCCTTCATAACCCAACAAGTGGTATCAGAGCACATGGTTCAAAGATCCGGTGGTCCTATGGTTCAACGAGGTTGAAGACAGGCTCAAGATGGTTTCAAATCAATTTGTAATCAATTTGATGATAATGAAGATTTTTTTTTGTCAAACTACATGTGGAGAAGAAGTTTCAACATATTTTCAACATTCATGTTGCTGCAATTTTTAAGAATAAAAATAAAATATTTTAAACCCATTTTTAACCCATATATTTTAAACTTTATTTTTAACCATGGCAAGCAACAGTGATGAAGATTTTGTGAAGAACAAGATTATCATGCAGTGAAGAAGACAGATCAAGCTTTGTCAAGAAAATCCAGCCAAAAGGGGAGATTTGTTAGGGTTTTGTCCTGATTTTCTTACCATAATTTAAGATTTATTTTTCCTTAAAGAAAAGACAAAACATTACCATAAATGTTTTTACTTTTCTTGAAAGGAAAATATAATATTCTTTCATATTTGGTTTATTCTCTCCTTTTAGGACTCTTTTTCTAGTAAGGAAAGGTTTTAGAACTCTATAAATATAGGTTTTGTTTCTTCTAACACAAAACAATAACATCCACAATGTAGTCGTTTAAGAGTCTTGTTTATGGGGAGATTTATTCTCTCTAAAGTTTCAATGTTTTTCTTTATATTAGTTTTGATATAATAATATTTTGATTTTTAGTATAAGTTTTTGTCATCTGATTTATCAACCATATGATTTGCAAATTCTAAGCTTCCGCATGACGCCCTAATTACCTTTCATAACCCAACATACCCTTGGAAAGCTTGGAACGTCCGAAAAACAGTGATGAGGACGGAACTTGCCATCGCTGAAGAAGATGTGAAGTCCCGCTCATATCTCTCTTAGCGCTGAGCTTTACTGAGCTCTGAATATCCCAAAAAAAGAAAAGGACACTGGTCACTTGTTGTAGCACCGGTGGGCAGTAGTGGACCTAGTGGTATCGCTAGGTGTCTTTTCTTTCTTCACGAGGAATTGGGACCATTTTGGTTAAAAACGAATTCTTAAAAGTATTGATTATTTTGGATTTGCACGTGTATAAGAATTTTTCATCGAATATGAGATTTTGATTATTATTATTATTGTAAAAAGAATAAAAAAGGTTTTATACCTTGACTATTTCTACTTTTTTTTTATTTGCTAGTTTAACATATTATTTCTGTCAATAATCTATATATCTATATATATAATAGGAGAGGTGAAAACGCATACGGGTCAGCATCACCAAAAAACAGAATTTATTAAATATTAAAATTAATTTTATATAACTTTAAATTGAAAAGGTAGTTAGTTTTAAAAGATAAAGATTTAAAATTTGAATTTAAATCGTTTTGGAGATAGTCCTAAAAAATAAAGTATGTGATTCCTTTTTTCGTGAGAACTTAATCATATTTATTTATTTTTTTAAGTCTTTTATATAATTTTTAAAATTTGAATAGATTATTTAATTATTTTTATTAAAAATAATGCGTAAGTTTTATTTTTAAAAATAATAAAATCAAAATTGAGAAGACTGTTAAAAGATAAAGTGATTACAAATGGGTATAACTTCTTAATTTTACCCTTATCAATTTTATAGCTAATATAGTATTATAAAATCAGTTGAAAAAACAGTTTCTAAGACTCATGATGGAACAATACTTCCACCTAATCCGCGTAATGGTTTAAATTTGATTTACGGATAATTTTTTATTTGAATATGTATTAAGTAAAAGATAAATAAAATAAAGAAGCGATTTTATAAACCACCTACTATTCCCACTTTCTCATTTCCTTTCCTCCGCACAATTACATCCCATGCACTATCATATTTTTTTTCTTCAATTTCTCATATAAACGGAGCAATGAACTTTTTCTTTTCAAAATTACTGTCTGTCATGAATTGTTCAATATTCAAAGAAAAAAAAATGAAACATTGAGTTGATGCACATCATTTTTATATATAATTTCTCAAAATTGTAGTACTATTTTGTTATTTGTATTATCGTTTGTCTTTATTTATCTATCCTTTTAAATTATTCATAGTATTAACTTTTACATTTATATATATTGGTGTATAATTGTTTAGAAGGAGATCAATTCACGCCATGATTAAAATGTTTGTGAATTCATGTATTATATTTAAGAACATTTAATTTAATATTTAAGTATTTTCATATTAAGAATCTTTAATTATGTTATATGTCTGATAACAATGACCGATAAGTCATTCTTTAAATAGTATTTGGAGAATGAGGTTGTGAAAATATGTTATTTATGTCTTTTATGTAAATATTTAGTTATTATTTGAATCACTAAATTGGATATTCAATGAATTTTGTTCTTTATTATTTTCAGATTATTATTTTGTATTCAATGCCTAAAATGTTGCGAGCATTTTTAAACATGCCAAAAATTCTCAAATCTAGAATGAGCATGGGTGTTTGTGTAGCGGCAGAAGAAGATTCTATGTATGTGTATCTTATTGTACAATGTGAGACCATTCTTTCATTTTAATTTATATGTCTAAATATCTATTAATACTAATTTTTTTGTGAGCATATGTTTTATATATTATATTTAAATTTTATCAAAAAGTAGAAGAATCATTATTTTTATTAGTAAGGTCAAATTTGATTTATGAATTTAAATTTAATTAATTAACGCAAATATCATTTCAGCACACCCACAAATGTGAAGAGTTTATCAACTTCAAATCAATATTTGGTTTTGTTTGTCTGATCTACATTGTAATTTTTTTTAATCTATTTTTGTTATTTTTCATGTTTGTAGTGGTACACACCACATGTAAATTTACCTTTCAAATGAGTTATTGATTAAAAGAAGCTTTATACGATAGTCTTTGTTAAGATCAATATATGTTATAGTTCTCAGAGCGTCAAATTCTCTATGAATTTTTGAATTTAGATTAAATATATTAAAGATAAAAACTATTTTCCATCAAAAGAATTAACATTAAAAGCATAAATAAAAAATTCTTACAAGTATGATTATGAAAAATACTGGATTACAGAAAGGAGGTTTAAGGCTTAAAAGTAAAGAAAGAAAACGGATGATAAATTCCTAATCATAGTGTTTAATCAGTTGTCTTAATTGTAATGTTTTATCAGTTCACCTTATGGTTCTTCATTGTCGATATCTTTGTAGTTTTAACCTTTTATATATATATATGGTTCTTCATTGTCGATATCTTTGTGGTTTAAGTCATGCTTTTATTAAATAAGTTATGTTTTTAGTAATATGCAATATTATGAAGAAATAAATATAAAGAGGGACAAATTTATTAGGCTATAATTGATTTATTTATTTTAAATAGGTTTAAAAAATGATTACAAAAAATTCAAAATAAAGGTGGTATGTGCAATCATAAACTACAAAGAAGATGATTGTTATAGAACAAAACCTGAAAGAAGGTCTCTAAAATTATCCCTAATTTAATATAGCGATTATATTAATTGACATTAATTACATAGTACTTCATAAAAAAAAAAGGAGAATTATTGAGTTGAAAAACAATGGCTTACTTTGATTATTTAAATAAAAAAAATCACATTAACGGAGAATTTCAAATTCAATTTGAGATTGAAAGATAAGTTTAATTCTACACCTTCATTCTCATTTTAAAGAAAATAATGTATAACTATATATTAATATCTAATTACAAGGAAAAATAGTATAAAATGTACTCTCTTGTGATGTTAAACAGTTTATTTGGAATATTAGAATTACTAAGTTGTTAAAATATTTTTTTATTTAAACATCACAAAAATAATAAAGAACAAAATTAAATTGTGCACTAATCAAATTAATTTAACATGCTCAAAAAATAAGTTAATGATATTATTATTTAAATATATTACTAAGTGAATAATAATTCTTATTAGTTATTTTTAATAATAAAATTATTATATTTTAAAATATTTACACAATGCAGTGCCACATGTCAGTACCATAAAAAATATATTTTTGAAATGATTAAAATGAATAAGGATTAAAGTACTTTGAACGATTAAATAAGAAATAATTTTAAAACGGTTCTTAAAATAAGGTGATGTAACTGTAAATCTTTATTTAAGTGTTACAAAAAAAATTAAAATATTAGAAATTAGAAAATTAACAAAACTTAACGTAAATGTAAAATAAGTCATCATGTATAGAACTACTTTATTAAAAAATAATAATATAAAATTTCTTTTTTATAGCCAAAAAATATATAATAGTAGAGGTAAAAATGTTACATATTAGAACCAAAAAAACCCTCAACTTTTGAGTTTTAAAATTATTTATTTATTAGAACTTAGTAAAGTTTCTAAAAACTAAATTATTAAAATATCACAAATTTGTAATTTATAATTAAAAATAGAAAATAGAAGCTGTCATAATTTTAGAATTTTCGATTTGAGTAATTTTTAACAAAGACAATTAAAAAAATTACAGGTAAAAAAATCGTAAAAATATCTTTTTTTGGATGCTAACATTTTTTTAAGAAAAGGTAATATTGAAAAAAGAAAAAACTATAAATCCTTGATTTAATGGTTTTCAAAAAAACATTTTTAATATTTTATAAACTGGATTCTTTTAAATTATTAAATCTACTTTTTTTGGATGAAGAATTTTTGTTTAAAAAGCAAAATATTATACAAAATAAAAACGGTAAATTCTTACCGCATCACTATTTGATTGGAAAATAAATTAAAGAATATCATGATACTAAATAAATAAAAATAAAACAATTAACGAAAACAGAAGAAAAAGAAAATATTTATAAGGGAATAGTTAAACAATAAAATTTAAATTTGTGATGTAGTTTTTATTTCTTTAGCAGCCTAACTTATTGAGAAAATTTTCATAAAATGAATAATGACTTGCAAAGTGCTATTTCATATTTTCATTTTCAAAAAACTTTATTTTTATCGTTGATATTATTGCTTTCAAAATTTTGAATTAGAATTGATTTGAAATGATTTGTCACATATATTTTCATGTTATACTCATAATAGCATGCATTGATGGTGCTTATAACTTATAAACTTTATCTAATTAATACTAAAAATAATATATTAATTATTTATATACAATTAGTTTAAAATTCTTAATGCTAAATCCTAAAATTATTTGTCATTGTTAAGTTATACGTATTTACTAAAGAATAAAATATACAACACATTTAGAAAGGCTAAACAAATCTAAAAAATCATAAATAAAATAAAAGAAGAGACTTATAGTAAATCAAAGGAATAGAAGATGAACCCTTTTTTTTCATCTTTCAATTTTTGTTTTACTCTGTAAATAATTTATTTTTATGTGGTATATATTAATTTGATAATTTATTTTTTGTGGTATATATTAATTTAATTATAATATCTTTTTTTTTAATCACTGAAATTCATTATTTTATACATCCTAATTTTATAAAATTATATTTGAGTAAATGAAATCATCTTATTTTAATTTGCACGATAAAACAAGAGAAGAATGTGCTAAAGAGGTTGCAACATGCTTTGTAAATCATATTTAGATTTTAGGTAAAAGTAGAGTTAAGATTTTTAATACTAGGTTTTAGATTGATCTATGAACTTAAAATTTAATTGATTAGCACAAATATCAATTCAACACACGCCACATATGCTATTAATCTTCATCATACTAGAAGAAGGAGAAGTTGTTAGAATAATGTTTAGAGTCTTTGATGAACATACCCTCATTACACATAAATTAGGGTGAAATTTTGTTAGCATTATTTGTATATGTAAAATTAAAACATTATATATGTTTATACATGCACTTTGTTACTCAATAATAATTCGTATTTAGTTATTTATAAATTTAATAATTATTATATTTTAAAATATCCACACAACACGCGGGTACGTATACTAGTAGAAAATAATATATTAATATTTTGTTTGATCAACCTTTTACAATCAGTTATTTATGAAAGAATTTATTAGCAAAAACAACAATAGAATGTGTACCTTAATTTGCTGCAGAACTTGTTGGTGTTGATTTTTCTATCAAAACGAGTTGTTCCAAATCCCTCTCTGAATCACTAGGAAACAAAGATTGTTCTTGTTCACAAACTAAGTGTTTGTTAATGTGTCGATTGAATATTGGCAAAAGGATAATTTTTGTTTTCTCCATTTTTCACGTTCTTACTCACGTTTTCACGTTCTGAAAAGAAGAAGTCTCCTTTTAAATGGAGAGGTTTGAACAATTACAAACTCTTAATTGTTGCCTTTTCTTTTCAAAAATGATATTATCCTTTTATTTAATTCTTTCTCAGAAATTAAATAAAATCGGATCAGGTTGGTTCACATTGGCGACCCACTATCAAAAAAACTTACATGTCCCACTTCGCACATGGTGGACAAGACCCAAGCCAATATGACATCAATTAGATACACAATTCATATGACAAATAGTTCGTGCGACCTATGAGCATCAAAGCTTGTCTTTAAGGTTTTACAAGTCCTACATAGGAATCCAATCACATGTGAAAAGAATTCACTACAAATATAAAGACATTGTCACTCACAATACCCCAAACTTCATTCACTACTTCAGTAGTTATTTATTTGATCTTTCATCCTCTTAAATAGGTTAACTCGAGTTCATATTAATTAACTTTATATAAACAATTATACTCGATACCAATATGGTTAGTGTAATAGTCGTCTTGTATATACAAGTTACATTATTATTAGATTAATTGTCTTTTCTTTCTACTCGAATCTATCTATTCCAATTCAATTGCTTTCCTAGAGATGCACTGCATTGCAGAATGAATGGCTATTAGGTACATGCTAAAGTAGAAACATCGATGGGAACTTCAAGAAACAACAAAAGGTCAAAGGGTATTTCATTGAAAAGTTATTTTAACTTTTCAGGTTCTCACACAATGAAGAAGCAGGGAACCATTCTTTCATTGACCCATTGATCGCTTGACACACGTGGTATGAAACACGTGCTACAATATTTTCATCTTATACTGATGTATGTGTCTCATTCTTTCAATTATCCAACATTGTACAAATCTTGGTCTAAACACCTCCAAATGTTTAACCCCAGATTCTCTCTCCAATGATCCTCAAACTTATTTTCTTAGAGAGACTCTTGTGTGGTTTATAAAACAAGTCATAATATGATGGTCAAACTCATCTCTTCACGTTCCTCGGCGTATGAGACAATTTCTCATATGAGAGAGTCAGTCTCGTGACTTATTCGACACACTTTATTTCTTACACAATATTACATGCATACAATATATGACCATAAATTCAATAGTATTATATAGATGAGAATATTATAACAACCAAGATATTTTACAATACTGAAATATTATCAAATCCTACGTAAAAAATAAATTCAAACAAGTCTCTAGAGATCGTCTTTGTAAAAGGATCAACTATCATTTCACGTGTAGAAATGTATTTCAAAGTTATTTCTCCACTTGCTACTACATCTCTCACAAAGTTATACTTGATATCAATGTGTTTGATTTTGTTGTACTTAGGATCCTTCGTGTATGCGATAACCGCTTGACTGTCACAATATAGAACCATGAGACCCTTAGTATTCATTGCAATATCCAAATGCTGAAAGAATCTCTCTAACAAACAACTTCATGTACTGCAGACACATAAGCCACGAATTCAGATTCCATGATTGAAAGAGTTGTGCAAGTTTGTTTCTTACTTTTTCATGAAATAACACCATCATTAAGTCAGAAAGAATAACTAGATATTGATTTTCTATCAGTCCAGCCACCATCTCACATCTGTATAACCTTTTATGAATGAATCAGATTCACTATAACATAGTGAATAATCTGCAGTTCCCTTCATCTATCTGAATATTCTCTATATTGCTTTCCAATGATCTCATCTAGGATTGTATTGATACCTGCTAACCAGACTTATGACATAACAAATGTTCGAGCGAGTACACATCATAACATACATCAAGCTCTCGACAACACGAGAATATGAAAATGGGGACATGTCTTTCTTTTCTTTTTCAATCTTTGGACACATTTCAAGGCTTAAAGTTTCACCCCTTGCTACATAAATATCCATGGATTTGAAACTATTCATTCGAAAATGTTCCAATATTTTCTTTATATATGTTTTTGGAAATAAACTCAAAAATTTCTTAAAACTGTCACTTTGAATCTTAACACCCAATATATAGTTTGGTTCACCCATATCTTTCATATAAAAAGATTTTGAGATTCATGACTGGACACTTTAACATACTTCAAATAATTTCCATCTAATAAAATATCATCTAGATAAAGAGAAAGAATTACAAAATTTTTATTGGATATTTTCACATAGATGCAATGGTATTCATCGATCATGGTGAAATTAAATGACATCACCTCCTAATGGAACCTCAGGTACCACTACCTTGAAATTGCTATAAGCCATAAATTGATCTTTTCAATTTAAAAACTTTCTTTTCTTGGCCTTTAACAATGAAACCTACCAGTTGTTTGATCTTAGGCATATTTATATGCCTAAGTTGACAATATTTGCCCATGAATTGATTGAAGTAACGAATGATCTTGAGTCTATTAGCTTGATTTCGTTATACTTACGATATTATGCACTAAAACATGTGATTAGAGATTTCAGGAACTCTCAAGGAGATTGGAGTCAAATTGAAAGAATAGATGCAAGGATATGCTGAAAAGAAGTTAAGGCTGAAGGCCCCAGGGCTAGGCACACTGCTAGGTGCGATGCGCCAAGGACCAATATTCTGGGGCCTTTCTCAGGCGATCTGAGAGGCGCAACGTGCCAGGGTGGAAACCTCAGAGATGAAGTTTGGGCGCGATGCTAGGTGCTACACGCCAGCAAGATCTCGATTTTCCAGCTTAAAAGTGTTAAAAAAGGATTCCTTATTATAATAGACTTTGGCTCTAATTTTCCTACTATTATAAATAGACCCTTAGGGCTCCATTGTTAGAATTCGACTTTTATTAGGTGTGCAAGAGTAAGTATTCACGTTTGTAATAGGTTTTGATCTTTTAACTCTTCTATTTCCCAGAAATCGAATGAACAAATATTTTGTGGTTTTCTAATAGCATGAGTGGTTAAAGGCCTTAGTTCTGGGGCAGTAGCTACGAATGAATTGTTGATTATTAAAGGCTTGTTGAATAAATTCTTGGTTGTCATTATAAGTTACTTCTATGTTCTTATTTTAGTATTTTATGATTGATCACCATAAGATAAATATATTGTCTAAATTTGAATCGGGAGAGGAGAGGTTAGATAGACCAGAGAATATAGAGAGTTTGATCGACCCATTAAGTTGAGGTGATTTGTGTTCAGGAGTGACACCCTAGTGAAGCCCCATTGAGCCTTTAGCCTTGTTTATTGATAAGCCACATGATAAGCCGAAACTCGTTTGTTTGATAACAAGTCTTTTGATCCTAATAAAATCCTTAATGCACTATGTTAAGAAGATGGGTTGAAAATTGTAGGTTGATATAACAAAGCGTGAAATGCTACATTGTGTGGAAAAGAAAAGGATAGTTAAAAATTCTGTTTTGGCCCTGGTCCTTAGTGACAATGTGCACGTCAACTCAATTGAGGGTGGCTATTTCAAAACTATGCTCGAAACATTGGTCCTGGTCTTATCAAGGATAATGTGTACCTTACTTGGACCTTAAAATCTAAAGTGAGGTGACTATTGCAAAGGCATGAAAAAAAAGAAGAAGAAAAAAAATATAAATAAATAAATAATATAGAGGGCAAAAATGGAGCAACAAAGAGGGGTAAATATTCATGAAGTGTGTACTAGGAGGAAAGAAAAACTATGAAGGATATTGTTGGCAAAATAATGACATGTGCATTAGGGAGGTGTAGTCACTAAAATGGATCCTAAATATTCTTTCCCTTACCTTAAGCCGACATTACAACAAAATAAAAGTCCTCTTGATTTCTTGAGAAATATAATGCGAAAGTAAGAATACACTATTGGCAAGCTTATGGTATGTTGAGAAAAGTAAGAACTTCTTTTGTGAGAGTGAGTTGATTGTTTGAAAAATAGGCCCTGTGATATTGTGATTGCTTGAGTGAAAGGCTTTACTAAACGAGAGCAAGTGAGGGCATTCATGGCATGTGTAGGATTATCTAATTGGTGTGTTTGTATGAGTTTGTATTACCCCAGAAAAATATTAAAAGAGTCATTCTTTGAGCATATATTGTACTTGGTGTAAATGTTGTGAAATGTTGCATCCATTGTGAACTACAAGACCATGATTAAAATGTTTGATTGATTTTAAGGTGGGTTGATAAGTCCAAGGGTTGTGAAAAAGAGTTGATAGTCTAAAGATTGTTTGAGGACAGACAAAAGTCTAAGTGTGGGGTGGTGATCTTAGGCGTATTTATATGCCTAAGTTGTAAATATTTGCCCATGAATTGATTGACGTAACGAATGATATTGAGTCTATTAGCTTGATTTCGTTATACTTGCGATATTATGCACTAAAGCATGTGATTAGAGGTTTCAGGAACTCTCAAAGAGATTGGAGTCAAATTGAATGAAAAGATGCAAGGATATGCTGAAAAGAAGCTAAGGTTGAAGGCCCCAAGGCCAGGCGCATTGCTAGGCGCAACGCACGAAGGACCAATATTCTGGGGCCTTTCTTAGGCGATCTGAGAGGCGCAACGCGCCAGGGTGGAAACCTCAGAGATGAAGTTTGGGTGCGATGCTAGGCGCCACACGCCAGCAGGATCCCGATTTTTCCATCTTAAAAGTGTTAAAAAAGGATTCCTAATTGTAATAGACTTAGGGTCTAATTTTCCTACTATTATAAATAGACCTTTAGGGCTCCATTGTTAGGGTTCGGCTTTTATTGGGTGTGCAAGAGTAAGTATTCATGTTTGTAATAGGTTTTGATCTTTCAACTCTTTTATTTTTCGAAAATCGCATGAACAATTGTATTTTGAGGTTTTCTAATAGCATGAGTGGCTAAACGCCTTAGTTCTAGGGCTGTAGCTACAAATGGATTGTTGATTATTAAAGGCTTGTTGAATTAATTCTTGGTTGTCATTATAAGTTACTTTTATGTTCTTGTTTTAGTATTTTATGATTGATCACCATAAGATAAATATATTGTCTAAACTTGAATCGGGAGAGGAGAGGTTAGATAGACTAGAGAATATAGAGAGCTTGATCGACCCATTAAGTTGAGATGATTTGTGTTCAGGAGTGACCCCCGGACGAACAACTCGCTTGGTTATGAAACAAGATAAAATATAAATGCTCGCCAGTTAGTCTATTTATCCCCGCTCAACAACGTAGTTAGATAGCTAACTGGGGTAGGTGACTAGAGGTGTGAACCCGACTCATACAATTAACCCTGTAAATCAATAACTTGACGACTAAAATTAGTTCTAACCCAATAAAATGATACATGAGATTTATTGCATGCTGCAACCCTGGAATTATCTTTTACTTGCTTGAAACATCATCTTAAAGTCGTTCACATTTAGTTACGTTTATTTGGTTCAAAATTAGTAGTAATTAACAATCATCACCATCTATGTAACAATTACTTTTTTTTTGTGGAGTTAAGTGTTGGATATAAGTTAATCATAAGTCCCTTGGGAACGATAACTCGTTTCTTTAAGAATCTATATTACTTGAGCGACCACGTACACCTGCGTGTATATTGGGGAGCAACAAGTTTTTAGCACTGCTGTCGGGGGACTTAGAAATTGATTTATATTCGATCTTCTTAAGTCTATAATTAAAATATTCAGGTATTAATTACTTGATCTTATCTTGTTTATTGTAGGCACTTGATTTTCATGTCTGGCTCGGAAGGGAGAACCTGTCAAACCTTACAACAAACCCGAAAGAGTTTTACGCCAGTGTAGAAAAATGAATCAAGGACGTCCAGGAGAATTGGGGTTAAGTGTTCGGGGAAACAATGATGATAATAATCAAGACAACGTGAATAACCCGGAGAACGTGAACAACCAAGAGAACTCGAATAACCAAGGAGTACCCCCTGTCGTACCCGCAAGACCAGTCTGTGATGTGGCACTCCTACTCATAGCCAACTTGGCATCTAGTATTAGGAAACCTCCACCGGGGGGTAGATTTGAACTAAAGCAGGGCATGGTACAACTCCTACATTCTAATGGGCAATTCACGGGTCTCCCCCACGAGGATCCTCAAATTCACCTTAGGAACTTTATTGATATTACTGATACATACATCCCAAATGGAGTCTCATCGGACTATGTTAGGCTAACGTTTTTCCCATACTCATTGTTAGGAGCCGCAAGGCATTGGTAAGATTCTGAGCCACCAAACTCCATCACTATTTGGGATTATCTAGCAAAGTAGTTCTTGAGTTGATTCTTCCCATCTAAGAAAACTTCTAACCTGAGGAGTGAGATAATAAGCTTTACTTAAAACCAGGGAGAGGACATGTATCAAGCATGGGCTTGCTTCAAACATATGTTGAATGCTTGCCCACACCACATGCAAACTAATGAGGTACTTGCTCACACTTTCTTTGAGGGTCTAGATTATAATGCTCATTTACTTCTTAATAGTGTAGCAGGTGGACAGGCCCTAGCTAAAACATGTGAAGAGTTGTTCAACTTACTCGATAAACTCTCCGAAGAGAACCAGGGTATGAGGGGGAAATGCCTAGAACCATAACCCAAAAGGCTGCGGGGATCTTAGGTGTAGATCAAGCTACTGCCATAAATGCCAAGTTGGATGCAATGCAGCATAACATGACCTTACATTTTAAACAAATGGCTCTAAACCAAGCACCGATTAACATGGTACAACATACATCAAATTGGTGTGGGGTATGAGGTAGTGTAACTCATGAAACTGATTAATGTGAGGTAAATCCAGATTCCGTAAACTATGTGGGTAATGCGCAAAGGGGTGGAGTTCAACAAAATTATGGTAACACTTACAACCCTAGTTGGAGGATCCATCCTAACTTCTCATGGGGTGGGAACCAAAACCAAAATCAAGCTCAAGGGGTTAACCAATACCGTTCTCAAGGGGCTGGGTAACAATACAAAAATCCTAACTAAGGCGCAAATCCTAGTGCACCAAAAGGGGGGATGACCAATGAAGAGCTACTCCAAAAGCTCATGACTGAAATAGGGACCAAAATAAATGCTAGAATAGATAAGCAGGATGAGAACATCAGAAACATCCAAATGTCCCAAATGAGTTTAGAGAAACAAGTTGCGTAAGTAGCTTATTCTCTGAACTTGCATCCCCAAGGTGGGCTGCCCGGTGATACTGAACCCAACCCAAAGCAATTGCATGCGGTAAATACTAGAAGTCGGTTACAATTAGAGAAACTAGATCCAAAGAAGAGAGAGACTGAGGCAAGTACCAAATAAAATAAAGTGGAAGAGGTAGTAAAAAGCTCCAATGTTGAGGTACCCGTTCCTCAAAAGAAATTACCACCTCCGTTTCCACAAAGGCTCAAAAAGCAGAATGAAGATGAATGCTTCGGTAAGTTTCTCTCTCTCCTTAAACAGGTTCATATTAATTTGTCTTTGGTTGACATTTTGCAGGGTACCCCGAAGTATGCTAAATACGTGAAGGACATTGTGGCTAGCAGAGGAGGCTCACGAAGTATGAAACTGTAGCACTTACTAAGGAGTGCAGCTCTAGGATCCAAAATAGACTGCCAAAAAAGTTAAAAGATCAGGGTAGTTTTACTGTGCAAATTACAATTGGGCAAAGTGTTCATGCCCGTAGATTGTGTGATTTAGGAGCAAGTATAAATATGATGCCCTTATCATTGTATCTAAATCTTGGGTTGGGTAGTCCAAAAATAACGACTGTTATTCTCCAACTCGCTGATAGATCTAGGCCTGAGGGGGTGGTAGAAGATGTGTTAGTTCAAGTAGGTTCATTGATTTTTCCTGTAGATTTTGTGGTCTTAGATTTTGAACCTAATTATGAAGTTCCATTCATTTTGGGACATCTGTTCTTGGCCACGGGTAGGGCATTGATTGATGTAGCAGCTGGTCAACTAACTATGAGGGCACATGATAAGGTTGAGGTATTCGATGTTTACCACGCTTTAAAATTGCCTTCTATCTATGAAGAGTAGTCTGCTATTACTGTGGTTGATCAAATAGTAGAATCACAAGTAGTTGTGCCTGAAGATCCCTTAGAGAGAGTGTAAACAGGTCATGAGGTAGATGGAGATACTGAGGACCAAGAGATAGAAACATGTCTGAATCTGGCACTTGTGGAGACTCACAAGCGGAGAGTCGAGTCATTAGATCATGAGTTAGGACCTCCACCAAAGCCTTCAATTGAAGAACCTCCTAAGCTGGAGTTAAAAACTCTGCCTGCTTACCTAAGGTATGCATTTTTGTGTACTAATGAAACCTTGCCTGTTATACTTTCTGCAGAGTTGTCTGAAATACAGGTTGATACGACATTAAGGATCCTAAAGAGGAGAAAGAAAGCAATTGGCTATCAGATGGCTGATATTCATGGGATTAGTCCGGCGTTATGTATGCACAAAATCTACATGGAAGAGGATCACAAACCAAGTGTACAACATCAACGTCGACTAAATCCTTTGATGAAAGAAGTGGTGAGAAAGGAAGTAATAAAGTGACTAGATGCTGGAATTGTTTACCCGATCTCTGATAGCAAATGGGTAAGTCCGGTGCAATGTATTCCTAAGAAGGGAGGTATGACTGTGGTAAGGAACGAAAAGAATGAGTTGATTCCTACTAGAACAGTTACCGGCTGGAGAATTAATATGGATTACCGGAAACTAAATAATGCTACCCAGAAAGATCACTATCCTGTTCCCTTCATTGATTAAACGCTTGACCGACTAGCAGGGCAGGAGTACTATTGTTTTATAGATGGGTATTCTGGTTACAACCAGATCTTGATTGCACCTGAGGATCAGGAAAAGACCACGTTCACTTGTCCTTATGGTACATATGCTTTCAAACGCATGCCATTCGGACTTTGCAATGCACCGACGACTTTTCAAAGGTGTATGATGGCCATTTTTCATGATATGGTGGAAGACTTTGTCGAGGTATTCATGGATGATTTCTCCGTCTTTGGGAAGTCTTTTGAGGTATGTCTCCGGATTCTTGATAAAGTACTTACTAGATGTGAGGACACTAACTTAGTTCTCAATTGGGAAAAGTGTCATTTTTTGGTTAGAGAAGGGATAGTGTTGAGCCACAAGCTCTTGAAGTTTGGTTTAGAGGTTGATAAGGCCAAGGTAGAAGTTATTGAGAAATTGCCCCCTCCCATTTCTGTAAAAGGGGTGCATAGTTTTCTTGGTCATGCAGGTTTTTACTGGCGATTCATCAAGGATTTTTCCAAGATTGCAAGACCTATGTGCAGTCTTTTAGAGTAGGAGGTGAAGTTTTACTTTGATGAGATGTGTTTGAAGGCTTTTGAGATGTTGAAGAGGAACTTAATTGAGGCTCCCATCTGAATAGCTCCTGATTGGGGACTACCATTTGAACTCATGTGTGATGCAAGTGACATAGCAGTGGGTGCAGTGTTGGGACAAAAAGAGAATAAAGTGTCCCACTCGATCTATTATGCAAGCAAGACCCTTGACTCTACACAAGCTAATTACATAGTGACTGAGAAGGAGATGCTGGCTCTAGTGTTCACATTCGACAAGTTCAGATCGTATTTGGTAGGTACTAAAGTGATTGTTTTTTCTGACCATGTAGCTATTAGGTACCTATTCAACAAGAAGGATGCTAAACCAAGGCTGATTCGATGGATATTGCTTCTCCAAGAATTTGACCTTGAGATCAAAGATAAGAAAGGTACTGAAAATCAGATAGCGGATCACTTGTCTAGGTTGGAGGATTTTTCCCATGTGAATGAAGGTGAGCAAATCCGGGAAGAATTTTGGATGAACAATTGATGGCATTATATATCTCTCAAGTGCCATGGTATGCATACATTGTGAATTTGATAGTAAGTGTAGAATATCCTCTGGGTGCACCACCCAACAAAAGAAAAAGCTCAATCATGATGCTAAGTTCTATATCTGGGATGAACCGTTCTTATTCAAACAAGGTGTGGACCGGGTAGTGAGAACATGCATTCTGGAGTATGAGGTTCAAAAAGTGCTTGAAAGTTGTCATGCTAGCCCATATGGAGGTCACCACAGAGGAGAGCGCACGGCGCATAAGGTACTTCAATCTGGTTTCTTTTGGCCCTCATTATTTAAAGATTCTATTGCTTTTGTGAAGGGTTGTGATAAATGCCAAAGGTTGGGTACTATCTCAAGAAGACATGAGATGTTGCTAAGTAACATTTTGGAGTTGGAAATCTTTGATGTGTAGGGTATTGACTTCATGGTCCCCTTCTCGCCATCTAGTGGAAACCAATACATTCTTGTGGCTGTAGATTATGTGAGTAAATGGGTTGAGGCTGTAGCTCTTCCTTCGAATGATTCAAAAGTGGTGATAAAGTTCATCAGGAAGCACATCTTCACTCGCTTTGGCACTCCAAGAGCAATCATAAGTGATGGAGGTAAGCATTTCATTAACCATCTAGTTAAAAACCTTCTTGCTAAGTATGGTATTCGTCATAAAATTGCTACAGCTTACCATCCTCAAATGAGTGGCCAAGTAGAGGTTTCGAATAGAGAGGTAAAGCAAATTTTGTAGAAAACCGTGAATGCACAGAGGAAAGATTGTTCCGAGAAGTTAGATGATGTGTTGTGGGCATTTAGGACTTCTTATAAGACACCCATATGGACTTCTCCCTATCACATAGTGTTCGGTAAAGCATGTCATCTTCTGGCGGAATTGGAACACCAAGCTTATTGGGCAATTAAGAGGTTGAACTTGGACCCCGAGTTGGCCGGTAGAAAGAGAGTAGATCAATTGCATGAACTTGAGGAGTTTAGGCTCCATGCGTATGAGAATGCCAAGCTTTACAAAGAAAAGACGAAAAGATGGCATGGCAAGCACATACTTTCACTCCGGGAGAAAAGGTACTACTCTTTAATTCTAGATTGTATTCCTCGGGAAACTTAAATCTAAATGGACTGGTCCTTTCAAAGTGGTAAGAATGACACAACACAGGGATATTGAACTTAAAGATGAGATTGGCCCTACGTTCTTGGTAAATGGGCAAAGAGTGAAACACTACTTTGGTGTAGATTCGGATCGTGATCAGGAGGCTTTTGAGCTAAATGATGAATGATCCAAGCTAAGTCGTGCCGCGACGTTAAATCAAGCGCTACACGGGAGGCAACCCGTGAATAACATGTAATAGATATGTAGTCATTTTTGAATTTTGATTTTTTGTTTTAGTGTAGTTTCAATTCTTAGAATCTAGAAATTACTTTTAATTATTAGTATTACCTAGATAGGATTTTTCATTATTTGTAACTTAGCTTGAAATACTAAAAAACGAAAAAAAAAGAAAAGAGAAATCACTGAAGCCAGGCGCACTGTTGGCGCGCCGTGCCTGGCTATAAGATTCAGAGAGTATTTTGTGGTGTGCTGGACGGTGCGCCGCGCCAGTCTCTGTTATTCAGAGCACAAGTTGGTGCGCGCTAAGCGACACGTCGCCTCTCCATTGCGCCACCTCCCAGATTTTTAAAATCTGAGTTTTTACCCGGATCCAACCCGACCCACTACCCTTAAATCCCTAAAACTCCCATTCAACTCCCATTCTCACCAAATTAAACCGCCCAAACCCCACCCATAAACTCTCCAACTCTTCTTCTTCTTCCTCCTTCACTCCCCAACTTCCTCTATTAATACCCACTCAAATCTCCTTACTTCCCCAAAACAACTTCCACTGTTCCATAATCCCCCATAAATAACCATCTCTTCCTCCTAGCTCTTCCTCCCAGCTCTTTCTCCATTTTTTCCCTCAACCACTGCCAATCTCGAACCCACCTTCTAATTTTGATTTTTTTTCTCTATTTTTATTCTTCTTCACAGGTTATAATGGCTCCAAAAGCAAAAAATGTGGTAGGTTCTAAAGGGAGTAAGAAGGGAAAAGCATCCGGGGCTAGCAATCGGGAACTTGTCCGAAAATTTGGGAAAAAGGCGGTGGAGTGGTATGGTTGGGAATGGTTTGAGTGTCAGCGCAAACCGAAGTATATGGGCGACGAGTACGTCCATAAGGTAAGGTTGCAGTCTCAATTTCCTGTTATTTGTTGGACTGTGCTTGAGTTGGGGCTGAGATTTATTTTTGATCATCTGGGAGATTGTAATTTGTCTTTAGTTCGTGAGTTTTATGAAAATTGGCTCACTGAAACTAAGTATAAAACTATTCCTATTAGAGTTAAGGATGTGAAGTTCAATGCTACGATACTAAATGAATTTTTAGAGACCCTAAATTGTGATTCTGATGACTTTAATACATTGAAGGATAAACCTCCTTATAGGGATATCCGACATACTTTATGTGGGTTAGAGTCCACAGCTAGGTGGGAGCGTAGCAAGGATAGTGGGAGGCATAATACCCTCTATTTTGCTAATTTCAATCAAGTTGCTAGGGTGTGGTTAAAGATAGTGTGTAGTGTGATACTACCCGCGAAACATCTGACAAAGGTAACAAGGGATAGGGTGTTGTTGGTTTATATGCTGATGAAGGGGATGCCCATTAATGTAGGGGTGATTCTTAGACAGAACATGATAAAATTTCATAATAATATGAGGTGGCATTTTTGCTATGGGGGTTTGATCACCCGGTTTCTAAGGCCCCGGGGTATTGAGGAAGAGGTTATGGACCTGACTATTGCTTTTCACCTAGATCTGACGGGTAAGTTAGTTGATGTGACTCGAACAAAGGCACTAGACACATCCCATGGACCTATCTTGTTTGCCTAAGAGAGGCAAGCTCGTGATAACAATGTCATAGAAAGAATGTTCGGTATGGCAGAGTTGCAGCTGCAGATAAGAGGACGCCTGGTTACAGATGAGGAGATGGAAAACCTGGCGGATCACTACCCTTTGACCGAGAGTGCAGCGTCCTTATGCAGGACTGGTCCCGCATTTCTGGAGCCTCTGGATGATGATGAGGCTATTGCTGATGAGGTGATGGATGATGAGAAAGATGATGCTAATGATGAGGAGGCGAATGCCTTGATGGTGTTCGATGGCGGTGACAACGAGGCCTAGAGGCTTGAGGTAGTATTCCTAACTCTATACTTTGCTTTAAACTGTGCATTGAGGACAATGCTTATTTTTAAGTGTGGGGTGGGGTAATACGTCTCTGTTGTATATAACTGTTTACTGCTTTATCGAGTCTAGTGTTAGTTTTAGTTAAATTTTTAATTTTGGGTTCCTCAGCGTTTGTTTTCGGTACTTTTACTGAGGATTGTCCCTTTGAACCGACTAGGACTAGTTTACTGCTTTATTGAGTCTTAGAGTCGTCATAGGAGTGACAGTTCCCAATGATGGATGGATGACGACTATCTTAAGGGAAAATTAGTCACATAAAAGATTAGGATTGAGAAACCAACCTTGGCCTTTTGAAACTATGTCCGAAAAAGTTAGCCAAACGTCATGGGTAGTCACAATTGGAAAGTGAAATAGAATGTTAACCCTGTAATAATCATGTGTTCTTAGTTTGACTCAAAATAAAATAAAATAAATGGGCTTAATTGTGTAGTGATACCGTAATGCAAGTTGTATGAGAATGTTAGTTGGTATGTCCGTATATGTGTCATGATGCCATGTGTGCTGAGAGTTGATTGGTTCTTGCTTAACTTAATGTCTAGAACTTGCCTTGTGTGTGATTAAATTAGTAGCTTGTATGACTTAGGGAATGTGATAGAGGCGTTTCTTTGAATTAACCAATTCTTGTCTCTACTTGTATGCCTACCATTGAAATTATCCCCAGTGAAGCCCCATTGAGCCTTTAGCCTTGTTTATTGATAAGACACATGATAAGCCGAAACCTATTTGTTTGATACCAAGTCTTTTGATCCTAATAAAATCCTTAATGCACTATGTTAAGAAGAAGGGTTGAAAATTGTTGGTTGATATAATAAAGGGTGAAATGCTACATTGTGTAGAAAAGAAAAGGATAGTTAAAAATTCTGTTTTGGCCCTGGTCCTTAGTGACAATGTGCACCTCAACTCAATTGAGGGTGGCTATTTCAGAACTATGCTCGAAACATTGACCCTGGTCCTATCAAGGATAATGTGTACCTTACTCGGACCTTAAAATCTAAAGTGAGGGTGGCCAGTGCAAAGGCATGAAAAAAAATGAAAAAGAAGAAGAAGAAAAAAAATATAAATAAATAAATAATATAGAGGGCAAAGATGGAGCAACAAAGAGGGGTAAATATTCATGAAGTGTGTACTAGGAGGAAAGAAAAACTATGAAGTAGATTATTGGCAAAATAATGACATGTGCATTAGGGAGGTGTAGTCACTAAAATGGCTCCTAAATATTCCCTCCTTACCTTAAGCCGACATTACAACCAAATTAAATTCCTCTTGATTTCTTGAGAAATATAATGCGAAAGTAAGAATACATTATTGGCAAGGTTATGGTATGTTGAGAAAAGTAAGAACTTCTTTTGTGAGAGTGAGTTGATTGTTTGAAAAATAGGCCTTGTGATATTGTGATTGCTTGAGTGAAAGGTTTTACTAAATGAGAGCAAGTGAGGGCATTCATGGCATGTGTAGGATTATCTAATTGGTGTGTTTGTATGAGTTTGCATTTGCCCGGAAAAATATTATAAGAGTCATTCTTTTAGCATGTGTTGTAACTTGGTGTAAATGTTGCATCCATTGTGAACTACAAGATAATGATTTAAAATGTTTGGTTGATTTTAAGGTGGATTGATAAGTCCAAGGGTTATGAAAAAGAGTTGATAGTCTAAAGATTGTTTGATGACTAACAAAAGTCTAAGTGTAGGGTGGTGATCTTAGGCGTATTTATATGCCTAAGTGGTCAATATTTGCCCATAAATTGATTGAAGTAGTGAATGATCTTGAGTCTATTATCTTGGTTTCGTTATACTTGCGATATTATGCACTAAAACATGTGATTAGAGGTTTCAGGAACTCTTAAGGAGATTGGAGTCAAATTGAAAGAAACGATGCAAGGATATGCTGGAAAGACGCTAACGCTGAAGGTCCCAGGGCCAGGCGCACTGCTAGGTGCGACACGCCAAGGCCCAACATTCTGGGGCCTTTCCCAGGCACTCTGAGAGGCGTGACGCGCCAAGGTAGAAACCTCAGAGGTGAAGTTTGGGCGCGATGCTTGGCGCGACACGCTAGCAGGATCCCGATTTTTCCAGCTTAAAAGTGTTAAAAAAGGATTCCTAATTGTAATAGACTTTGGCTCTAATTTTCCTACTATTATAAATAGATCCTTAGGGTTCCATTGTTAGGGTTCAACTTTTATTGGGTGTGCAAGAGCAAGTATTCACGTATGTAATAGGTTTTGATCTTTTAACTCTTCTATTTTCCGAAAATCGCATGAACAATTGTATTTTGTGGTTTTCTAATAGCATGAGTGGCTAAAGGCCTTAGTTTTGGGGTAGTAGCTACGAATGGATTGTTGATTATTAAAGGCTTGCTGAATAAATTCTTGGTTGTGATTATAAGTTACTTCTATGTTCTTGTTTTAGTATTTATGATTGATCACCATAAGATAAATATAATGTCTAAACTTGAATCGGGAGATGAGAGGTTAGATAGACTAGAGAATATAGAGAGCTTGATCGACCCATTAAGTTGAAGTGATTTGTGTTCAGGAGTAACGCTCCGACGAATAAATCACTTGGTTACGAAACAAGATGAAATATAATTGCTCGCCAGTTAGTCTCTTTATCCCCGCTTAAGGATGTGGTTAGATAGCTAACTGGGGTAGGCGACTAGAGGTGTGAACCCGACTCATACAATTAACCTTGTAAATTAGTAACTTGACGACTAAAATTAGTTTTAAGCCAATAAAATGATACATGAGATTTATTGCATGCTGCAGCCCTGTAATTATCTTTTACTTGCTTGAAACATCATTTTAAATTCGTTCACATTTAGTTACGTTTATTTGGTTCATAATTAGTAGTAGTTAACAATCATCACCATCTCTAAAATGGTTACTTCTATTTTATATGTGGAGTTAAGTGTTGGATATAAGTTAATCATAAGTCCCTTGGGAACGATAACTCATTTCTTTAAGAATCTATATTACTTGAGCGACCACGTACACTTGCGTGTATATTGGAGAGCAACATTGTTCCATGTAGATTTCCTCATTTAATTCACGTTCAAAAAAACAATCTTTACATCCATTTGGTGTAAGTCTAGATCTAATGCGCAACAATAACTAAAATTAATCGTATAGAGGTAAACTTCACAACTAAAGAAAAAGTTTCCTCATAGTCTATTCCAACTTCTTGAGTAAAATCTTTTGCCATTAATCATGATTTGTGTCTTTCTATTGACCCATCCAATTTGCATTTAACTTTGAATATCCATTTCTTCCCAATAGCTTTACTTTCTTTAGGAACGTCAACTAGACCCCAAACTTAATTGATTTTCCTAAACTCTAATTCTTCTTTCATCGCTTCTAACCATTCATCCCTTTTAAGGCTCGATAAAGCCTTATTAGTTAAATTAGGTTCATCCAATTCTGCAGGAGATACCAAGAAAACATAATCCTCAATCTCATAAGATCGTTTAGGTACACCTTTTTTGCACTCTTATGTAACTAAGTCATAAAGTATGTCTGACGACATTACCCGATCTTCTGAATTCAATATTTCGTAGAAAGACTCACTTTTATCTATTTCACCCTTTTTGGGAAAATTATTTCTCAAAAATCTAATATCTTGTGACACAATTTCAGTAATACTCCCATCCTCCAATTCATCTATCAACACATATCCTTTGGAGCGTTCAGAGTACCCGATAAAGATACATTTCTTTCCTTTTGGACTTATCAAACTCAATAAAACGATTATTGATATATGCAACACAACTCTACGACTATAGATCATTCAGGTTTGTTTTATGACCAGTCTAAAGTTCATAAGCAGTGAAAGACACTGATTTAGAAGGAACTTTATTTAATATGTAGGTTGTTGTCACTAACGCATCTCCCCAAAAAGATATAGACAAATTTGTTTCCTCCATCATTGATCCTGTTATGTCCAACAATGTTTTATTTCTTCTTTCTGATACACCATCTTGTTGGGGTGTATAAGAAGTAGTTAACTGCATGATAATACCCTTTTCAGTACATGATTCTTCAAATTGTTTTGACAAATACTCACGTTCTCGATTGGTTCTCTACGCTTTATGCTTTTATCTAATTGATTTTCAAATTCATTCATATATCTTTTGAATCACTCAAGTGCTTTAAATTTATGAGAAATTAAATAGACATAACTAAAGCGCGTGAAATCATTAATAAATGTAATGAAGTATGTAGCACCAGACCTTGTCTTCACATTCATTGTACCACAAATGTCAGAATGAATTAATTGAAGTGGGAACTCAGCTCTTTTAGCCTTCCCAGATGGCATATCAATTTTCATGAAAGAACCTAAATGTCCTTCCTTTGCCAACATATTCATTCGATCATACCCTATGTGACCTAATCTTGTATGCCATGTGATAACATCAATATCATTGTTACTTGAAAAACTTGTCATTAAACAACGGTCAACATAATAGTCATAAGTTGGAAGATTACAATACAAAACAATAAAACAATCATAATGAAGTACAAAATCATATAAAACACTATCTAGAGTTATTCTAACACCACTGCAACTAAAAGACAAATCAAAATCAACGTCTAAGAGAAAATACACAGATACTAAGTTCAATCGAATCTCTGGAGCATATAGGACGTCATGCAACATCAAAGAGTGGACACCATGAAAATCCACTTTGCAAGTGCCTATCCCTTTGACTTCGAGTTTAGCACTATTTTCTACTAGATCCACTTTGATTTAGATGAAAATCCACAAACACTTCTCAATCTCGACTCACGTGGTTGGTGGATCCTGAGTCTATAATGCACATAGGATAAGATTCAGCTAATAAAGAAGTTATAGAAACATATGTAGCACTTATAGATACATTTAGAAATGCTACCTTCTTTACTTTGGTACATTCACGAGCAAAATGCCCCAATACTTGACAATTATAGCACTTCAATTTCCTCTTGTCCATTTTCCTTTCTTTGAGTTTGGATTCTTCTTTTTCTTAGAGGGTCTGTCTCCGGTCTATTTTGTCTTTCCCATTCCTTTTTGAATTCTTCTTGGGCTTGAACCCTGAAGACTTTGTGCCACTTGATTCTGCCATATAAGCATTAGAAATAGCTTTAGCAGTACGAAGTAGCTCATTTTCAAGTTCAACTTGGCGAGAAACATCAGAAAAAAGTTTTGATACTTTCATTATAGGTCAAGTTAACTTTTAAATGTTCCCAATTATTGGGAAGAGACTGCCTCATTGCCTGAACCTGTTGTTCTTCTGGAAGAACTTGGCCAAAACTCTTGAGTTGAGCTATCATATTTGACACCATCTTAAGATGTTTTTGACATTTTGATCATGATGCTTCTTGTAAGTGTCAAATTTGACAGTCAACTATCGGAGACGGTTCATTGACGTACGCCCGCATGTTCCTCGTAGATTTGCCCACATAGCATGAGAAGTAGGTGTAAAACCTTGGGTTTTGGAAACAGGAAAAAAATAAAATTTTGGACTCCAAAATGTGTCTATGAGTCCCATCTACAGATCGTAGAAGTTTTTCTCGAGTCGTAGATGACATTCATGGAAAGAGAAAATATTTTCTTGAATTCAAGTCCCGGTACCTTTTCTATGGTTAAACAGTACGGTTCGTTAGTCTTTATCATAGGTGAGTCCCAGACTTAGTGAAATTTTGAGGGTTAAAGTTGGGTTCTACGATTAGTGTCTATGGATCGTAGGAAGACCTACAAGTCATAGAAGTGTTCCGTCAAAAGTTATGTGATTTTCATGGTCCTAGTACTTAGTTTACGGTTGACCAGTATGGACCACAGAAAGATCTATACTCGTAGGTTGAAACCGTAGATTGAGTTCGACAGTTATCTTAAAGGGCTTTTGAGTCTTTTCCCTAATTGTTTTAATTCAATTCTATGCCATTTTTACCTTCTACCCTAAGCCCTATATAAATTTTGTTAGCCCTAAATTACCATTTTTTATTCATTCTCCTAAAATTCCCCAAATTCTCTCAAGACTAAGGAAGAATAAGAGTAGCTAGGGATCAATTTCAAGTCTTCAATCCTTCATTCTTTGTGGGCTTTTAACATCAAGGTATGTTAGTATTCACCTATAGAGTCCTTTTCCAATTTTGTAAAGTAGATTCTCAATTCAAGTTAGGGTTTTATTCAGTTTGCATGGGTTCTCTTCAATTTTGATCAAGTTTATTGTTTCCTTCTATTTATGCATGAATTGAAGTAATTACATGTTTTGGAGTTAAATTCATATGAACCCATGCATGATCCATGAATTTAAGACTATGAACACATGATTACGCTTATGAACTATGGAAGATGAATTTATGAAGATGTTCATGTTCCTTGTCGCGCCCCGTTTTTCTCAAAATGGGTTTTGGTGCACGACCTAACAACTCTTTTGGGTTTTTGATTGAAGATTCGCCACCTAACGAATTAAGGTGCGTTAGGGCACCTATCTAACCTAACTAATTATATCTAAAGGTCAACGAACCATAGATCGGATAAGGGTTCAAATTATCTCGAGGGGAAGGTGTTAAGCATCCCTCGAGGTTCACAAATGTGGATATCAGCCATATCTCATGCAATTTATGTGGGGGTTACAAGTAGCAATTAAGGTCACTTCATTTACTGTTTATTTAATTTAAACATGCTTACTAGGTGATAACTATCATTAAACAAATAAAGTCACTTTAGTTATTTTAATTAATTAGTTAATATTAAATATATATTAAACATAACACAATTATAGAAGATAAGCGAGAAGATAGAAATTGCACAATTAAAGGCGAATCAATTTTTTTTATTTTATTAAACTACTCCAAACAATTATAGAAAAACATATAAAGGGAAAAAGAAAAGGGAGACTCTGAAAACGACACACTTTACGAATCAACACTCGACTTTTTTTTCCAGTCAGCTTATATATTCGGAAGGACAAAACCAATGTTTGTTGTTTTAAGCCTAAGTCTATTTTCATCATCTCCGTAAGGGCCTAACTACCCCTACCCCACCTTCCGCATGCATTACGTCCTAGAAGGTGCCTAGCGACCCCACTTAAGGTCCAAGAGGCATTGGACTACTATTTGGGTGGATTTAGACTAAAATAAAATATAGGCTTCTAATTAGGCCCCCTAGACACCAAGCAAAAACATGTTGGACGAGCATTTAACACGTAAATCTCATAATGACCTCTAGATTTTAATTAAACATGCTGACAAATACAAGTAATTGTGTAAGGTCTCATGCTAAGTGTGTGCACAAACATATAAACAATATAATTATTTGATTAGAAGGGACACATAGAATCATAGATGTAGAGGGTAGTTATTAATTGATTTTAAAGGTAGCAGAACAATTATTATAGAAAGCCAATTTTAATTAATTATCAACTGATTTTAAAAGGGCAGAATATTATCACATATGCAGAAAATAGTTTGTATAATGCAGAATCTGATTCAACTCAAGCAGGTTTTAAAACAGTCATATTACGGGCATAATACAAAAACATAATTGATTTTATTGGTTTTAGCTAAATGGGGCAGATTAAAATATGCAGGGGCTGATTTGTCACAACATTTGTTTTATAGTGGCAGAAAAATCATAACAGAATATTATAACTATTTAATATGCTGGAAACAGTGACAAACTATGTTATATTATTTCATTCATTAGCATGCTGACAATTAATTAATAATACATGTGAACATGATTTCTAGGTGATTGAAAAGTTAAAATATTGCATAGCACCTCTAGGTATGATAATCTAAATAAATCAAATCAAATCTACAACCTATAGGAATGGTTTCTAAGTACGAACATGCTGGAAATAATAACATTAATTCGAAAAACCTATAGGCATGGTTTCTAAATGATTAGCATGCTGCAATTTTATTAGCAATATAAGATTAATTAGAACTTGATTAATAAACTAACAAGCTTAAGTTTTTAAAACATGCTGGAATTATTTAAAATAATTAATTAACCTTGACTTTATTAGTTAAGTCCTATGAGTATGATATCTATGTTATTTCTAATATGAGACAAATTATTGAACAAAAATATTTATTCATTTCACCACTTTTCATATGTTTAATAGAGATATGATTTGCTATACACATCAAATAGATAAACATGTAACAGTCAAACACTCTAAATTATTAATATTATGCTAAGGGTGTTACAAAGATTTATTGATTTATTTTAATATGTAATTAGTTAATATAAAGAACAAGCGTCCAGTGATAACAAATTTACAATTTAAACATTTAAAAGCAAATAAAAATATCAACAAGATCACTTTATTTTAGAGCGAGGAACAAACAAGCATTTAAATCACACTCCTATAGGCATGCTTTCTAACAAGTAAGTTGCGATAATATAACAAGTAGCACGTAAGTCCCCTCCCCTTAGATGATCCCCCCAAATTATTTCATATATATAGAGTTAGAGTTAGGAGTTAATACAAATTATTACAAAACAACAATAGAAATAATATACAAAACATAAATTAAGTAAATTCGGCTCGTCTAGTGTTTCTCGCCCCTGTCGACTCTTCTAAATCTTGAACCTTTAGATCAAGATCCTGCTAAGACAAAAGAACAATACAACCAGATACATATAATAGAAAATATGCATAATAAAATATTATTCATATACATGTAGACCCACAATCATTTAAATAAACCGCATAAAATATATCACATAGAAGAGAGAGGTGAAGAGAACTAACACAGATGCCTCCCTTTTATTTATTCATATACAATATTCAAAATAGACGAAATTAAATTAATGAAATAGAACTAACCGATTATGCATAATATAACTATCAGCAATGAAGACAAACTTAATCCACTATTCGACCCGAACATAGCAAAAACCGATTGGAGAGCCCTCTTAGAGTTCACAAGACTTGTTTTATTTCTTTCTTTGAGAGTGGAGAGGAATTTGCTAATTGCTAAGTGTAAGAGTCTGATGGTTCTAGCATGTCCTAATAAGAATGAGGTCATCTCTTTATATAGTCACTAGGAGGACGAGCAAATAAGGAAAAGGGAATTAATTGATTCAATAAAAAATTCTCCTTATTTAACTGGAAGGAAAATCGGTCCAATAGCACCATGAAAGGAAACAAATAATATTTAGCTACCAAAAAGTCTAAGTCAACAATTTACTATGGCATGAATTGGTCAACAATTTACCAAGAATAGACCACTAAAAGAGGACAAACTTTATTTTATTTAAAGGAAAAACAAATCCCTTGCATTTTACCTATTGAGGAATTAACTAAGCGATCAACATATTATATCAATTAATACAAGCCAATTGTATCAATTTTTACCACAATTAAGGAAAATTAGACCGTAAACATCAAACAACCACCGTAAATACATTGGATAAAATAATATAAGCAATCAAATTTACCAAATAAACAAGTAGGAGAATATTCATTAAAAGAGCTAATTTTGGAGTTACTATAACAAGTCATCTGAGGATAGTATGATTATATGATTACCTAAGATTGAGCTTTGAGGATAATATGATTATATGATTACCTAAGATTGAGTGCTTAGATGAGTTCATTCAAAAGGATGAGAGTAGGAATAATCAAATTAACACAAAATCAATAAAGATTCAAAGACCTAAATGCTATCCAGGCTACTCGTTTTCGAGAATGAGAGCAGACAATCAATGAACGGACTTCATTCTCACAAAATATAAAATAAGACTAAACATGCTTGAACAAGATTTTACTGCCATTAGATTTTCAAAGCCTAAACATGCAGGGATCAAACATTCTATATCAGCAAATCTTAAGCAAAATGAAAATCTCTAAGCCAGAACAAGATAATAATTGAAAAAAAAGGAGCAAACCTGGATGGATCTATCAAAGATCCATCTTAAATATACTCGAAATCCCAAAAAGAAATGTCTGCCAAAACTCGCTGCTAGTTGTCGTCGACTGCTACTGTTGTGGGTGGCTCGCTGGTTGGAACTGTTGGCTTCATCCTCCTCGCTGCTGGCCAGAGAGGAGGAGGGAGAGGGCGGCACCGCCTGGTTTTTGGTGGCTGTTCTCGCGATGTTGCTGCTGGAGGAGCTCTCACCGGAGCTTGATGCTGCTGTTACTGTCGTTCATTGGAGTTGGCAGCTTCCTTGGCTGTCCTTGCCGGTTCACGAGGAGAAGGAGAAGGGAGAAAGAGCAGCAGTCGCTGCTACCGGTGGGAAAGGGGATAAGGAGAGGAGGAAGGAGTAGAGAGATCAGAAAGGAGAGCAACGAAGAGAGGGAGAGAGGGGCGGCTGCCACCAGCAAGTGGTGGCGATCTCGCCGGAAAGCATAGAGAGGAGGGGCTGCGGCGCTTTGAGAGGAGAAAGAGGAAGAATGAGAATTTTTTTAGGCTGGTCTCTTTGAGAGTTGAAATAGGAAATAAAGGATGGCTTGATCTAGTCCGTTTGATCAAAGCATCAAACGGTTGGGATTTAATCAGGGTTATTAACTCAATTGCATTGGACGGTTGAGATTAATTGGAATTGGAAATCTGAAAATTGGAATGAATTGGCTAACATTGAAATAGGAATGACTAGAATTGAAATGAATAGGGGGCTATGATTGAAATAACTTTGGAATTGAATAGGCTAGAATTGAAAGGAATTAGAATAAAATACTAAAATTTAAATGATTTGGAGGAAAAATAAGGAAATGCTATTCAATTAATAAAATACTACACATATTAAAATATTTTCATATAATTAAACACATCTAATATTTTACAAATATTTAAGCAAAGTAATTATTTCGAGTTTAACTATCGATAAATATAATTTAATAAAATAATTTGATAATAATTACAATAATTTTAAAAAATCATGCATACTAAAATATATAATGTTTAGACAAAATTGGTTAAATTTTTAAACTCAATTTTTTTAAAATACGTATTTAATCGAATAACACTCCCGAAAGGGTTATATGTCGGTCAAATTGGGTGTCAACAGCTGCCCCTTGGTTGGTTGAGAATGAAGGATGAATTGTCGGGCAACCAACGTTGACTTAGTAGCTAATTTTGTCCGATCGACGAGAGATGTCAGTGGGATCGATTGAAATGATATAGAGTTGGGAAGAGGTACGACCGAGACTATGGTATTAAGTCGCCTACATATCTCTAGTTATACAAGAATCAGGCCATGTGTAGTTCTAGATTTAGGAACAAACGAAGCTCCTAAAAATTGAAAAGGTGGTATATATTCCATCGGGAATGATAATGACTTGAATAGATAAGATTAGAGTAGCGAGAAGAGCATGACAGAGCGATTTACAGTTTAAACAAGGATAGGATGAAAAGTAGTAATACGAGTAGCAAAGAATTGAGAGGGCCTTGTTGCGACGGATATGATAATGATAATCGTAGCTGAGAGAGCTATTGATCCTATATGAAAAATGTCAGTCTCTGCAAATCTGTAGCTTGTAATATGATTAGAGCAAATATATCAAACAAATGGTAAATGTAAACATGATGCAATTTCCCATATCGACCATGATGTTTGCCTTAAGACTATGAAGATGATGTCTTGGGCTATGATGTCTAGGGCCATGATAAACAAAAATTATATCCTCAGGTCATGAAATGTTGTTTGTGGGCCATGAAAATTGATGCATTTAGACTATCACACCTTCAGATAATGATATGCAGAAATTAAATCATTAGGCCATGATATGATGTCCGAACGCCATGAAAGATGGTGCCTTTAGACCATGACACCTTCGGAACATGATAAGGATAAAGTAAGTCCTTAGGCCATGATATGATGTCCGCAGGCCATGAAAGATGACGCCTTTGGATGATGACGCCTTCAGAATATAAGTAATGAGTAAAGAGAGTGTATCTGTTTTGATTTAATTCGAGAATTGTTTGGCTTGACTCTGTACAGATGTATTCAGGCACATGCAGTTCTTGGGCACAATGCAATTTTCGGGCACATGCAATCTTTAGGCTCATGCAATTTCGGGCACAATGCAGTTCGAGCTCAATGTAGTCTTGGGCTCAGTGCAATATTCAGGCACATGTAATCTTCGGGCTTATGCAATTTTCGGGCTCATGCAATTTTCGGGCATATGCAGTTCGGGCACAATGCAATCTTTGAGCACATGCATAATAATTGATTGAGGGAATAAAGTATTGTAACAACCCTCAAAATGAAGTAGGGTAAAGTAGAGCCTCACATGGGTTTTATGCATTAATAACTTGTTAAAATAATGAAGAACAACCTTTTTAGTCAGTTTTAAAGAGTTTGGAAGTCAAACGTCAAGGGACGACCAAGACATTCGAAAACTAGTCTTTTACATGTTGGTGTGTTCTAGTATGTTGTTCATGTTTTTATGTGTTCTTTGGAGTCTAAAATCAGTGGAGGTGACCCTAGTGTCTTAATAAATATTTTTAGGGTCAAAACGTTCGGGTACGACTCCCCGGGACCACCCTAAGGGTCCCCGAGGAGGACCCCAACCCTTGGCCAAACAAGCTGCCAAGGCAGCTTGAAGTTGTTCATGGAGGGAGTGGCTCCGCGTCGCGGACCTGCTCCAACAATGGCCAAAAAGTGGCTCCGCATCGTGGAGACACCGCGGACTCTACTGCCTCAAAATTTAATCTCCAGAAACTCCATGGAACACCTCCGCGTTGCGGACTTGGTTCCCGATGAAAGCTGCGAAAATAAAACTTAAGTTTGACTTGTTTAAAAGGTCCAACTAAGTGAGGGTGGTTTGGGTACTTTGGGGAATTATTATAAATGGTTATTCTACCTATTTTAGGGTATTTTAAGTTGGTTAAAAGCCCAAAACCTAGAATTAGACCCCATTCTTCAAATTGACCTTTCCCTCTCAAAAATAGATTCTCTCAAAAACTCCATTGAAGACCTTAATGAAGCTCAAGCTAGGAGATGTGTTTTCAACTGATTTCTTCTTCAATTTCATGGGTCTTCAATAATTAAGGTATGGTAACTCTTGATTCTTGAATAACCTCTCATTCAAGGAGTTCTATCAAAGATTTTCGAAAGTGATTCAAAGACCAAAATTCCCAA